>JAPMNZ010914793.1:0-16996 GCA_029875035.1 Pomatoschistus microps
GTCGCGAACACTGGGGCTTTTCTAAAGGGACAGAAGAAGTGTGCGCTCAGCTGTGAAGACTGAGCGGACGTGTGGATTAAGAGCCGGACTTTCAAATGAGAGGGAGGTTTCATCTGATACTATGAGGTCACACCGTGTAGAATCTTCTTCTACATAAAAACAACAAATATTAGGAATGTTGCTCTTGAAAAACTATTATTACTATAAATTATGACCCAGCAGATAAATATAAGAGGAAAACATAAGTTGGTCTATTCTAAATCATTGTATCTCATTGGCTAAATATTTCAAGGCAAGTTTATTTGTATAGCACAGTTCATACACAAGAGTGAATCCTTCAGTTGTTTGCAAAGCTAAAGAGTTCCCTTTTCAGGCTTGATTTTGAACATTTCCAGAGTTGAAGCCTGTCTCACATTATCAGGAAGACTCCCCATGTTTAGTCCTGACTCTGAGGAGCACAGGGACTGGCCTCCTGCTGGTGCCCAGGGTCTGAGTTGGTTCATATGGCCCGAACATGTCACAGATGTTTTGGTGCAAGGTCAGTGCAGAGACCTGAGAACTGGACTAATGCGATGGTACTGCCTGGTTCTAGTCAGGTCTCGAGCTGCAGCGTTAGTATGAAATCGGTTGTCTCTGATTTTCTGCATTTTATTTCTCGCCGCTCGTATCAGATCGGGTGATACTTGGTTTTGCATTGGATCAAAGCAGCGTCACTCGTGAACACGGCCTCAGAGTCAGAGACATATTGTTTCTGACCACAAGTGGAAATAGAAGAAATACACTGCTCGTCATTAACGCAGAGACTTTGAAGAGTTTTTTCTGGCTCTGAACCGTCTGCTGCACATTTGTGTCACACATGAAGTTTACGAGCTGTAAAAAAAAAAAAATGAGTCTCAGTCTGAAGTCTGGGCTGATTCGTGTTTGTCCTTGAGCAACACTGGCTGTACTTTTGTCCCCTGTATTTAGGTCCTATTGTGTGTGTATATACAGCAGAATGTGTGTTTCTTATTTCGGTTGCCAGTTTCTTTGGTAAAATTGTGTTAGTTTGGTCAGTATCTTAGCCAGCACTACAGGCTTTTTTATTTTATTTTTTATTTACTCTTTAGACTTTAGGGGCACATTCTGAAAGAAACTTGACATATTGTGTGTTGCAGGCGACACCATCTCCAGTGTGAACAATGCTACAGTGGAAGGATTTCGACATAAGGAGATCGTGCAGCTCATCAAGGCCTGTGGCAACACACTCAGGTATTACCACATCACCATCAGTTATTCTATTCGTTAAAGCTATTAGTTTGACATTTAGAGATACAAAAGAGTATTAATGATTGTACAGAGTGAATGAATTGATGATAAGGATGCATGCGTAGAAAATGATTAAGAAAAGCTATAAAAATAACGCAGCATTAGTTGCAGTGGTCTAGACGCAGTGATATTAATAATACAGTGTAGAATGTCACAATAAAGTGTTGTGTGTTTCCATGGTCGATACAACTTCCCTTTGTGTTTAGTAGACGTCTAATTGAAGCCACCCTCCTCTTTTACGTCGATTGTAAAACATTCAAAGGTCAATTAGCGAGCTCCTTCTGTAGCATCTGAAAGAAGGCAGTAAAAGCTCTGAGGTTCACCACAACACAGACCAAAACGGCAGCATTTTACACTAATTAAAACGCTGACTCCTCTCAGTGTAAAAAGCGTGAAATGGTGTTAGCGTCATGTGATCCAAAGCATTTGCAGCCCTCGTAGAGAATGGAAACTCTGTTACGGTCCTTCCTCTTGTGAAGTGTGAACCGTGGATTAGACGTCTGAAAAGAGGCTTTGATTTGGCTGCATGAGATGTTTTTATAGACTCCCTGTTTTTAATCCAAACTTTATTTTTCTTCTTTTTAGGCTGGAGACGGTTTACAGCGACTCCATCCGCAAAGCAGAACTGGAGGCCAGACTGCAGTATCTAAAGGTAGGTTTGAAACTCGTGTTCAAAGGTTTTATTGACCTGCTTGTTTGTTACACACGGACTGTAGTGTGTAATAGGGATGTATTTAAATATGTTTTTATTAAGGTTTAAATGTAGAATGTATTGTAAATGTATCACAGAATAATGATTATCAATGCTGTTGTAATCGTTATGAAGCGTGGATAGTTTTGATGGATTTATGATCCGTTTTGCATGTGGTCGTCATCAGATGAGATTTTTGTTTTGAGAGATATTTTTAGTGTCTTCCTTCATGCAAATCAGATTATTAAAACATTACAAAACAAAAGCCTAAAAAGAAAAATGAAAGAATTATTTTTATGTATGCAAAAAAGGAAAAGGAGAAACAAATAAAGTTAATTCTACAAGCAATTTTTTTGTTGAATTTTAGCAATTTTTTTACTGATGACTCCACTAATGTTATTTTTACTGGAGAACGGTGACTCAGTGGCAGAGGTCCAGTCTCGTGATTCCTAATATTGTATTTTCCACAATGATATCGCATTTTTTGTTTAGATAATCCATTTTACTTTATACCACATTTCTGTAGATTCTAATGAATGCTAAAAAGAAAAAAAGAGGGGGAATAAATTTAAAAGGGGTATGTAAAAAAAAATACAGGAAGAAACCAGTAGTGAGTCAAATTAAGACTAAACCCCATGAATGCTGGTGTGGACCTCTCTGCTTTGACCTCATCTTAAAGTCAAAGATGGCGTCTCTGGCCTAAAGTGGCCTAAAGTGGCCCCGGCAGCAGTTGTCATGTCAGTGTCCGTGGGTGCTTTGTCAGGTGCTTCTGTCCCTGTGAGTCAGCAGCAGCAGGAGCCACATTTAGCTCACCGCTCGTTCACCTGTTGGCTCCAATTGCACCTGTTGAAAGGCGCTCTGCAGAAAACACACATGCTCCACATTCTGAGCATCAGCTGGACCCGGGCCCTGGACAAGTGTCTGCAGGAGACCCGCTGATGAGATTATCACAGCTGTCTGGCGATAATCCACTGAGGGGCCGCTTTTGCAGAAAGTGATAGTCTGATGTATTTCATTGCATTTAAAGCTGGGGTCCGGCTTTCACACCACAAGACACTATGCTAAAAATGTAATGGTTTCTTACTCAACGCGGTTTGGTTTAACTCGTATTTACATTTATACATGCGTGTTTGGCCTCTGTCATATCTTTGGATCAGCTTTTTCAGATGATAATGATGATGATATTTTTATTCATATGGCACCTTACATTTCCTGGGGACGTCAAAGTGCTACAGATTAAAATACAATGCCACAAACAACAAAACAAAGCAAAAGCAAGAGCATCATAAGTACATGAATAAATCAAAAAGAAAGACGGGGCGATAAAGAGAGGACCACCCTCACTCGGCCAATCAGGTCTCAGCCCAAAGCATCCAACAGTGACTCACAGTTTAAGTCTTGTAAATAGTGTATTCTTGAATGAATGTTGTCTAATGTGTCAACACTATAATGTTAGTCCTGATTGATGTTGTCTCTGTCTTGTTTTTTTATCACGGCCAGGGGAGTACAGATGAAAAATAGCCTCCTTGGCAAATTCTGGCCAAGGATTAAGCATAAGCTAATATAATAATACATCACAATATTGTGGTTTAAAAAGCAATTAACTTTGAGGATAGAATTGCTGCTTTTTTTATTCTCATGTGTTTAGTTCTTACCACCTCATGACGTGAATAATACTAATACATAATGTTTTACTTGAGAATAATATTGCATTGGCGTTATCCAACATTTCTGCAGTGATTGTTAAGTTTGCTGCTGTTGTTGTGCTCCTCAGTCTAAGGACACATGTGGGATCATTATCGGAGCGTGCGGTCACACATTTTTCACATTTCTCTCAAATTGATGCATTAAACGACTCCACCATTATTCCCTGATGTTTATTCATGCTCTGCTCTTTTGTGTCTTACCAAAGTCATGTTTCAAACTGTCCGATGGTCTTTTCAGTCGTCTGCTGAACATCTGCAGTCTGACCTATTGTTTAATCGTTTCATTTGAATATGTTACAGCCACTAATGCACAATATGTTTATCTTTTTCAGCAAACCCTTCATGAGAAATGGGACGAGTATCGGTCGCTGATGGTGCAGGAGCAGAGGCTGGTCCACGGTGAGTTTCTCAAAACAGTTTTTTGCATAAATCAAGATTAAATTAAGGAAGCCAGACGTATACGGCTGTTTACTATGACACCCATGGACATTTCAAATATTAATCTAAAACAATTTAAATAAAGAAACACATTGGCTGGCATCTGTGTTGAATTGCTGTGTTGTTTTGCGTTTGCAAAACAACACTTCTAGTATGGTAAATTGCATACATGCATCCAAAAGTGTGTGTCAGTCTAACTTTAGCCACCATTTCATAGTTAAACTGTTCTTAAGATATGTTCAGGTATTTTTATCTGTATATTTTAATGCAAAGACTATTAAAAAGATCAGTGTAATCTCTGTTGATTACTGATGGGCCACTGTGAGCGGTTTGTCTCATGTTCAATAGTCTTTCAACAGAAGTGGTCCTCCTCATGAGGAGTTCCCTCTGGAGAGTTTTTAGTCCCTGCTCTTCAGCTTGGACCTCAGCTCTTATGGAATGTCCAAGTGCTCTGGTTGGGGTGGTCAAAAACGGAATTTCCTACTAATTGGGGAATGCCAGTCCATAAATACATTTCAAAACAAAATTACAATCTTGATATAATTAGGACATTTCTTTACCTAAAAACATGTACAGGTCTGGCCTGTACCGCGACCCCGCTCCCATGTGTGGAGTGAGAGACAAATTCCCACAACTGTAAAGCGCTTTGTGACTCTGGTCTGTGAAAGCCGCTCTATATATAAAGATGACTTATTACTTCATTACAATTCAGAATCTGAAACTATCAATTAGAGATTTGGTCCTGTTCCCAATTTTTTGATTAGTGGTTAGTGTACCCATTATTGTTGTTGAATTCGAGCATAAAGTAGTGGAGGAATTGTCTAAACCTGTATCCCTCGGTCTAAAGCTTGTTCCTTTGCGTCACAGGCATAGTGATGAGCGACGCCGCCATATACGAGTCCCTGGAGCAGGCCGGGATCTACGGCAGCCTGGGCGCCCCCAGCCCCATCACCGCCCTGAGGGGCAACTGCGGCACGGGCAGCACCAGCAGCAGCGCAAGCCACCTCAGCACCGCCACGGACGACGACCCGCTCTACCAGACCTGCCTGTACCCCCCCGACGGCACCAGCG
The DNA here is from genome assembly GCA_029875035.1 of Pomatoschistus microps. NCBI lineage: Eukaryota > Metazoa > Chordata > Actinopteri > Gobiiformes > Gobiidae > Pomatoschistus > Pomatoschistus microps. The sequence goes on from JAPMNZ010914793.1 coordinate 5,212, forward strand.
ACTCGGACCACAGCAGCCAGAACGCCAAGCACAAACCGCTGCGCAACATCCAGAGGCGGCTGCGTCCGGCCAGCGAACTGTTCACCTCGGCCAAAACACACCTCACCCGCAGCGCCAGCACCCGGAGCTACACCAGGCCTCAGTCGGAAACCCTCACCCCAGCGGAGAAGCAAGGAGGGTTCAGCTCTCTGCAAAGGAAGAATAAACCAAAGAGCTTTCGAAGGCGCCTCCTCAAGTTCATCCCGGGTTTGAATTTGCCGCTGGAAGAGGAGGAGAGCAAATTATAACCAGCCAGGACAGTAATCCGTGATCATAACACTCTAAAGGGCGTCGGTGAAATCCAAATGGAGGATGGGTCTGAATGAGAGACAGTAGATCGTTTATGTTGAGTAACTGATCTCTTATACATGAACATGCGGCAGATATTTTTGCACTACAGTCTAACCAGGAAGTGACCAGTAAAGTAGTTGCACACTTTGAGTTGCTACACTATTTTTTTGTCTGTTTGGGGCATTTTGTGCAAAGTCAATTCGATGTTTTCCCATTTTGTTGATCCAATCAAAGTTGTATTGGGAATGATTCATGCAAGTTTGAGTGATCTTTTATAGCCAGCATTCAAGCTACAATAGCCCCTGATTCTTCCGCCACAGGTACATTCCTATTATTCTTTATAGAGATTTTGTTCTCCCCCTAATCTCTGATACATGTAGGTATTTTAGGCAATATTGTGATCTATTTTTGTTGAAAATATAGAGCAGACCAAAGCACAATGTTGTCTTTGAAATTGTAAAACATTCAATTTGTTCATATTTGACCATTTTCCACCATCCAAAATCTATTCTACCGGGTATTGATCCTGAAATATCTTTTTCAAGCATCAAAATGAATCCATATTTGTTCCCGACTTGGCCCAGTCCTCCAGCGCTGATACTGAGACCCAAAGACGATTCTCACCAAGAGTGAATCTAGACCAAAGCCTTTGTGTGTTGACTAACCGACATTTCAAGTTTGTGCATAACTTGTGTTTAAGTTATTTATTTATTTTTAAATTGTCAATGTACAGAGTTCTTTTTTTGTTTGTTTTTACTGCATACACCACATTTGCTTCAATCAAAATTATGTAAAAAATCTTTTGTACGTTTTTAGGCTTGTCTAATTTTCTAAAAATAAACAGCTGTTGCATTTTTGTATTTGCATTGTATTGTATTTTCTTTGGCTTTTCGTGATTAATAAAATGTTAGAAAAGCAATATGTAAGAACAGCGCGTGAACATTGAGGAATGCAAGTTAAATTTGGGAAAACATTGTGGGAAAGTGGTCAGAAAGTTCAAATTAGTTACACACCTCGTATCTGATTTTTAAAATGTGGTCTGCTGTTTTTAACATTTGTCGGATCAAGAACGACCTTTGTGTTGCCTGTGGCATCGACAACAACACTTTCTACACAAGCTTCCATCGCAGCCCACATGAGCTGATGGGAAAGTGGTCTGAGTTAAAATTAGAAACGTTCTTCTCCAAATTTAGGTGCGAATGTGATTTGTGATGGTTTTAAGGAAAGGCCATGACCCAAAATGAGGCCAAATTGCATTAGTATTTACCTCAAAATTACAAGTAGGAGTTGTGATGAGAAAGTTGATGGCAAAGTTGAAATTCGAAACCAAATCTTATAATTATCTGCTTTTTCTTAGTTGATAATCACATTCACGTGGCCTTTTGCATTCAATTATTTGCTTCTAACATGAGCTTTCTTCACTGACCACAAGCCCTGATGGGAAAGTGGCTCCAAAGTTTAAAATTAGTAAAGTTATCAATCCGATCTGTGCTTTTCTATGCGGTCGGTGATGCTTTGGGCCATTCTGCTCGGGTCCTGAAGAGAGCTGGCTGTTGTTGGCCTGAGTGTATTGTCTGTAGCATCGTGAGGAATGTGCAGAGAAACGTATGACCCTAAATTCCTCACACAAATGCTTTCTTTCAGTTCCTTCAGACTGCAGCGATCGGGCTGAATATTCCCAGGCTGAGGCTTTTGTCCCCTGGTCAGTGTGGGGGGAGACACAGCTGACCCAGAGCAGCTCATGTGGTCACTCTCCAGTCACACAAGTGCTATGTGCTGCAGCCTCCGTAAAGGCATGTGTATTCAAGGGTTTAGAGAAACAAACACTTAAAGTTTTATAGAAGCTTTGTCATTCATGATTCAGACACAAGAAATAATAATAAATCAGTCCCAAAAAAAAAATCTTAAATACTTCTGAAATAAATTGGGTTATCTGCTGATCTGAAAATATATTTTGAGCAAAACTTATGTGGAATCTGTCCTTCACAAAATGTACAAATGCAGACATAACATTCAAGTGATCTTCAAGGCGTCTCTGTTGTTTGGATTTGAACACTTGGGGTCTGCTCTTTCGATGTGAAGTAGATTGTCGTGTATAATGTTTTCTCGGATTTCATTCCGTCTAAAATAACTGAAAAGCTGAGGTTAAAACTTCCCGCTTACTTTGGTGCGTCAAAAGTCCTTCATTTTCAACACTTACTGAATGATTTGTGGTAATTTTTAGGATTTGTGTTTTCACTGATACGGTTTGTTCCATCAGAAAGTGAATATGTATTGAACAAAACTAAAACTTGACAAAATAGATCATTTGCTTCAGTAGTCAATAGACAGAGATGAGTTCCTTTTGTTTCTGCATTTTGGAAGCAATCATATGAATAGGCCTAAGTTGAAAAACTGTCAAGCTTCATTCAATTTATTATTATCTATCACAGAATACAATCAATCTCAAAATGATTACAGTAGTTACAAAACATGAAAAGTTGATATGTTATGTTATAGCATCATATATTTCACATATTGTCTTGTTTTCCTTCCTCTCTGTGCTGAAGGTTAGGGTTAGGGTTAGGGTTAGGACTCCAGTGGCCTCAGAGCGACAAACGGACACCACTGGAAAACACTGCTGCATCAAAACGAAGACAAATTTTACTAAATGTAAAATGTTATCTTTTCCATCAGAGGAGAAGAAGCAGCAAAAGCGAGGCACTATAAACAACTCTGTATGTGCTTATTCTAATGATCCCTTTTGTTTGTTTGAGAAAAAGAGGAAACTGAAGCTCGTGTGGAAGCGGTCTGAACCAATGACAATCAATCTACGTCATTTACAGCCCTCAGTGATTATGTACCTTTGTAGCTTGGCGTGTGTTTCCTTAGAAGGGGTAAATGAGGTGAGATCCCACTGCAAAAGAAAAAGCTCACAATAACAAATAATGTTCTGAATTGGTCAGTTCAGTCCATAGTTCATGCTCTCAGAACAGTTTGGTTCTATCACTGATGACCACATGTGCTCTTGGCCTCTGTCACAGCTTTAGATCTTAGATTATATCTGTGATTTACATAATACTTAATACACTCACTCGTAAACAGCGCATTATTGTGAATGAGCCGCTTCTCCTCAGATTAGATTGGGTTCTTTCTCACAAAATGAAATGAATGAAAAAACAGGCCAATCTAGAAGAATAACCTCTCACTAGTTGGAGTCATGATAGCAGTGGTGCAGTGGTTAGCGTTTGTTCTTCACAGAAAGAAGATCCCGGCTTGATTCCTCCTCTAGGCCTTTCTGTGTAGAAGTTTCCTCCGGGTGCTCCAGTTTCCCCTACTACTAAAAATACGTACATTAGGTTGCAATCAAATTCATTTATAATGCACAATTTATACAGTGTAACCCAAAGTGTATGTAATGAGAGTGAACGGATGGAGATGGTTCGGGGTTTGGATGCACCAGTGTGTTCTTCGTCACACTACTGTCTGTGGGAACTACTGCTACATCAAAAATGTGCTTCAAGTGATCTTGGTCTGTGAAATGCGCTACGAAAGTAAATATTACTCACTCACTACAGTGTAGAAATAGGTTACTTGTTATTTGGGGATGTTACAGTCTGTACGTGGTTTCGGGGCAGGAGGGGGTGAGTGAGCTTTGAGGATGTGACAAAACTCAGCGGAAATCCAGCATGTGATAAGACAGTGACGGGTTTGTACAGAGGCCTGTCACACGCACCTCTCTGGGAGACCATGACTTTAGTCTTTAGAATGTATATAGCGCAAATATACAAATATATACCTACATATATATATTATATTACATGTTAATGACTGTATGCATATATGAGAGATGATATTTATTAGGTTTTGTAGCCATGTTAGTTAGTTTTCTCACACACTACTCAATTGGTCATAAGAAATTGCACTATTGGAAATAAAGTTCATGGTTTGTAAATGTTTATTGTTGGAAGTTAGATAATTCTGAGGAATAGGGTTTCAAGATTCAATCTTTTGTCCATTTGCCGTAAAAAACCACATTGGAATGTTTGTGCAAAAGCTCCCACTGAGCTCCAGAAACAAACTTATAAAAACACACAAATATTCAAATACGGTGTTCAGTTTTCTACTTCTCATCACTCCCTTTTGTAAAAATAGTAAAAGTGAAAAGGAGATGTGGTATATTTGTTTGTTTGTTGACTTTGTTTGTGAAACTTGGACCATTATCATGTCGAATGTTAATTTATTTCTGTAATTCAAGATAAAAAGTGAAACCAATGATACCACATGCAAAGTGACACATGCCTTTGTTTGTTTGATGATTGTGGCTCACAGTCCCAATTGTCATCATTGAAATTATTGTTATTCATTTCACTATGTCATATTGGTTTCATATTCTAAGTTGAATTGCAGATGTAAATGGCCTTTTGAATGATCTTGTAGTATGCATGAGTCTGTATATGTGTGTGTATGTGTGTATATAGATATGTATATATCTGTATATGTATATGTCTGTATAGATATATACACAGTATATGTATATGTATATGTCTGTATATGTATATGTACAGTATATGTATATGTCTGTATATGTATATGTCTGTATATGTATATGTACAGTATATGTATATGTCTGTATATGTATATGTATATGTCTGTATATGCATATGTATATGTGTATGTCTGTATATGTGTATGTATATGTACATGTATATGTGTATGTATATGTACATGTATATGTATATGTGTATGTATATGTACATGTATATGTGTATGTATATGTACATGTAAATGTCTGATGTATGTGACTCAGCAGAGGTCCCATGTGAAGCCTGTTCACACAGAGCGGACGCCTGTGCCACGCTGACACAGGGTCAGAGGTCATCGAGTCAAAGTGAGCACTGAGTGAGTCTGGAAATGGAAAAACAACTGTTGCATCAGAAGGAAATCATGATGTTAGTGAGTTATTGTAGATTTGTATAGTTACTTGGATTCATAATGTTTGTGATAGTGGCATTTTTGACAAATAATATTATTATTATCAATGATAATAGTAATATGATTAGAAATAAGAAAATATGAGGCAACTACTAAATGTATCATCATACATCGTTTAAACTCATTTCAAACCCTTTCCACACTTGTTCCTGTAAAAGACTTAAGTCACATGGGACAGGTGCTTCTGAAGCACTAGAGGAGGCTTTGATCTGCAGTGATTCATGTGAAACACACATTTTATGAACACATGAATCCAACAGCTGTGGGACAAACTCCTGTCTAGACTTTTTCCTTTTCGGGACCGGGCTTTTCAGTGAATTTGCGTTCCGGAAGTACACGCTAAGATTTATAGCAGACATTTACAATTCAAACACCCAAATCTTCAGTGTGTATTAACATGTGTAAATATCATGGTTTAAAGTTTGTCCTAAAGTTTGCGGGGATCATACAACCTCACATTCACTGTTGCAAAATGGGGTTTAAACTAGAAAAAGAACATTTAATTGCATTTTCTTTTTTTTACTTTCTTTCAGAGCTTAATGTTGCAAACAAATATATTTCATCGTTCCCAGGATTCGCGTCTTATCTGTTCTACACCACTTCCACTTTGTTCAGCGTGGGCACTGAGCATATGGAGGGCAAATATTTGAGGACAAACCGGCCCATCGCGTCTCTGGTTTTATGGTGTTTGAGGAAGTTACTGGTGATAAGGCCCAGCTGCTCATGTCTCCTGCTCAGAGGTAATGAGGGAGAACTGCCCCAAGAGGAGGCTCTGGAACCTGCATGAGGCACGTCGCCCTAAAGACACCAGGGAACATAATGTGAAAAACACTCTTTGAACCATTTTCTGGAACAATAGATGAACATGACACACTGTGGAATATTACAACCAAACAAACAACATTTCCTTGGATGTAAATCTTCCTTTTTTAAACACACATGTAGGATTTTAGTTTTGGTTATGCAGTGCCATTCCGCAGAGTCGACTTGTAATGTGGCTAAATGAAATAATTTGTTTACTTTGTTTATTTTGTTAAAGGAGCAGTATGTAAAAATCTGGCCAAAAGTGGTACTGCAACTTCTCCCACTCTCCCTGACACGGGTTGCCAGATATGCAGACGAATCCAGCTGGGACCATAATATTTGACAAATCTATAACCAACACCTTTTTCATGATGGCACCCATAGAAATCCTGGTTTTATTTCTTGTTTTGTCGTTAATGATTTGAGAATCATAACAAGACCTTTTTTAGTTCTGCGGCCACATGTTACTTTACCAGTGAGATTAGCTCACTGGTAAAGTAACATGGTTGCGGTGAGTTCTGGCAACCAGGATCACAGACTCTCTGATTGGTGAAAGGGTGGAGGGCGGGACATCGAAATGAAAACAAAAACAAGATTTAGAGTTAAAAAAGTATTGGAATAGAGCTTGTTTTCTTAACGCCTTTTGACAGATTAGGGCCATTTAACGATGACTTTACATGAAAATCTTACATATCGCTACTTTCAATACGGTCTAAAACGGTAATGAACCCTAGAACATTGTAATATTGATTATAGCATGATCTCTCTGCTCTCTAGTGACCACATAAACATGATCTTGTTCTGGAGGGCCGTGTTGTGCTGGTGTTACATAAAGCACAGCTGTGTGGGGTCGGCTGCAACAATGGCAGGAAGTGTCGTGAGGCCGGGTCTTTGAACCGTCTCCACAAACACTCACGATCCTCCAGTTTCACACATCACACTTTCACTTCAGACCAGTGCGGCAAGTGACAAACCGTCATTCACCCACATTTCAATCCTGACGTGTGAGTGCATTATTGGAGGTGATCGGAGAGGCCAATGGCTTAGATTAGCAGCCTTGTTTCTGTCAGCCTGCCCCAGGGCTGCTGTGGCTTCAGTGAATGAGTAATACCATGTTAACCACATTTCAAAAGATGCACTACATGAAATCAATGCAAAATAATAAGCTCTTGGTAACACATTTAAGTGGGTAACAAGGACAGAAAACATTTAATTGAATTGATCAGTCTCTAAATATGAATCATTCAGTTCGACAAATGTTTCAACTGTAACACCTGTAAGACCGGAACCAAAAGTGAAAGTTAGAAATGCATAACTTGGACCTGGTGTTTTTATCAGTACAAACAGTTAAAGGGGCTCTGCTTGTGAAGAATGCTGCTCGAAAGGGGAAGTTGACTCAACGGAAAAGTGGAAAAGGATGGAGCCAACAGAGATCAGACGTTAACAGACATGACGTTCTCAAGAAGCCATGGTTTGATTCTGGAACTGTTTATGACCATTTGGAGCCAGCGACACTCCTCGTCCCATGGATTTGATACAGATGAATGTCTTTATGAAATACAAAGAGAGAGAATCACAGGAACATGCCCTTTATGATGAACATTTAACTCTACTCTTCCACAATTACAACCAAATACAACTTTGGCCCTTTAATACTAACTGTCTGGTTTTATTATAATCTGGTGTCACTTGGCATTGATTGTGGTGGTTTCCCTTCATAATTATGTTAAAAGTCTCTTCTTACGAGTCTGAAACCCATATGAAGCAAGGACTGTTCCACTACAACTACAACGTCATCAGCAGCAAAACAGCATCAAGACTTTTCAAACGTGTGAGTGAAGACACGAGGGAGAGATTAGATTTAGGATTATTCAGATCCGGAGAACATGTTTCGCCCACACAAGCCACAGACGAGTGTGACGTAGTCTCTGTAACACCAACAGTCTGCAGAGTGGGACTATGTGAATAGTGGGGTGGGAACCTCAGGGTACCTCACGATACGATACCATGTACGATTCAAAGCCCACAATAACGATTATCTCACAATATGACGATACAGCGATTATTGATATATTGGTAAAAAATATACCTGCGATAATATTTTTCTCATATTTATGGCATAAAGTGAATTTTTTTTATTTCAAGATAAATGGATAGTGTCATGTGTAACATTAAAGTGAACGAGCAAAAATGCCTTTTAACATGCACATTTGAGTAAAAATCTTACTTAAAAAGCCAATACAATCAATATGAACATGCTGTAGAAATTGTAGAATGCGTAATGCTGCCATATATTAAGTATCGATACTTTTTTTTTAAAAATGTATCGATACTTAGAATAAGCATATCGATAATAGATTGCATGAGAAAGTATCACGATACATCACCATATCGATATATTGTCACACTCCTGGTGAATACACTATTTCAATGTATTTATGAGTCCATTTGTCAATTACATATTGATTCATGTAATATCAGCTGAGAAGGCTATCACTGTATAATCTGTGTCTGCTCTGTTTTTCTTCAGAATTTAAACCATTGAAGTTTCTTTTCTGTTTCCGTCAACATTATGAGACAAAACAATCTGATTGATGAGAATAACATGGTGTTAGTCGTGTAAAGGCAAATGAGACCGAGACTTCAGTTCACATCAATATTATACATTTTGTAGGTTTTACAAAGTTCATCACAGTTTGTCCAAAGTTTTAGATCCATAATAGAGATGTTTATAACCAACTAAACTGGGCCAAAACAGCTAAAATTAATATTGGACTAAATTCAAAGGAAAGAATTTGTTTATGTTTGTTCTATGTAACCCAGTCATCAGTTATCAAAGATTTTATTCACAAATGTTTTTTCTTCCACATGTGAAACTATATAAATCACTAGAGAAATGAAGCCATCACTGCTGGCCATTCAACCAAAACTGAATTAACTTTAATTCAATTGAGTGAAAAGATGTGTTTTGTTGTTGTTTTCTCTGTCATTGACTTTTATCTAAAGTAAACAGGTGAAACTCTGGAAATTTGAATATTGTTGAAAAGTCCATTTTCTTCCGTAACTCAACTTACAATGTGAAACTAACATACAGCAGACTCCTCAGAGGCAAAGTGACACATGGTAAGTATTGTTGAAATGTTCATATAAAACTCCATATAAAACGTCTCAGAAAAAGAGAATGGACTTTAAGCCATAATCATCATTATAACAAAGAGAGACTTGGCCCACGTGACTTTGCATGTGTCAGTCTATGTTTTAACACTGTAAGATTATTTACAAAAACATATCTTCCATGTTTCTCCTGTATATTTCATTTCCCTGTTTTACTTATTTTTTGAACGTTCTTTAATAATGAAATAAAATAACAAATTTAAATTGCTGCGTCACCAAATATTCCCGCTTTTCTTCCCAAACCTGCAGTTGCTCCTCTCTTCAATACTCCTGGGTTTAGCTTTAATCAGTGCCTATGCTTTAGTCATAGTCAAAGGCTCTGCCAAAACAATGCATGGTGTTTGAGAAATCCAGAGGCGTCATGTCCAAGGCTTCTCATTGTGTGTCCATTCTCCTCTGACAGAGATATCACGTGTCCTTCCCTCAAACATTGGCCTTGAACACGTCCAGGAAACTTTGAGACAATCACGGTAATATTTCATCTGTGGACGGCATGTGGAACAAAGTCAGAGGAAGTCCACTGAACAGGGCCAAAGCTCCAGGCCAGACTTCTGCTGCGACAGAGAGACTTTCTTCATGGAAATAAACAGCTTTAAATTGTCTTTATGGGTTAGCAGTTAATGTTGGAGGATCAAGGCCAAATCTTCTCTACACACATTTTTATTTGATAGTGATTAGAATGTTCACTCTTATGTCTAATAGTGCTTTCTACTACATCATGCATATGTTTTTAGAATATTGTTGCCACCGTAGACACCTTTATGAGGAAATAATCAAGACCATAATTGACAAACACTGACAAAGAAGTGGAGCTGTGTGGCAGTATTGTTTCATGTGGATTGGTCCAACATTTATAGAGAAGTAATCTATAAACTTTTTTAATATATAGATATGACCATAACCATATAGTTACCAGGAAAGATTATTCAGCTGCCCTCCTCCTCACGTATAGGCTCCTTTATTTAGATTAGATTAGCTTTATTAATCTCTAACAGGAGAAATGTACATGTCACATTGGCATGGATAGAACACTCAGAATTGTGCAAGAGTCGAAAATGTGCAAACATGTTAATGCAGGAAAAAAATATAGAATATTATGTACAAAAGTGGCAATTAAAAAGTGTTTATTTGGAATGGGGTGATGTCATAAGCCGTACATACATCTAAATTCTTACTTTGAGTCAGCATCCTGGAGAAAGAGCGACAAACGAAATGAAAATCTGGCCCTTCACTGACACAAGTGCGTTAGTGATCCTTGTTATACGTTATTTCAATATGTGTCACCCATGTGTACAGTAGCATATGAATGTCAGACATATCATCAGTAAAGGAGTGACACGCAGGACTCTAGTGTGACTGAAGTTTCCAAACTGTGTGTTCAAAAGCTCTCAGCAGCACGACTGAAGCGGTCCCATCAGTGGCTGCTCTGTGCCTGCAGTGAGTGGGCAGAGGAATCTGAGTGGGGTCATTCTGAGACCTGCACCAAACACTCACACAAAACAAGTGTGTGTCCAGTGTGGAGAAGAATCACTGTCCATCAGCAGAGCGATGTGGCACCAAGGTCCGGATCTGCGTCATGGTTTGACCCCTGGGAGCAATAAAACATAAGGCTATAATAAGTGAATCGATTAGTCGCAAGTGATCGATTGTCAAAATAGTCTGTTTAACTTTAGAGACTGTTTTTTGAAACTTACATAGACTTAAACATGCTGGAAAGAGGTTTATGACTCAGATCAATCTATCATGACTGCAGAATGAGAAAAAAATGTTATAAAACAAAAATAAAAATAATCAAACAACCCAAAGGGATGATAGCAGGGATCAATGCAGGAAACAATGGCCGATCACTGAATTATCAACAACAAAACTACATGACTGCTTCACTAGGATCGTATCAATCACACGTGTCCATGTCTCTTGCACAAGTACACGTGGTGGTCAGGAGGAGCAGAGACTGTAAGGATGTGATGCTGGCATGTGATGCGGACATGGCGCCCTCTAGAGGCAGAAAGATACATCACTTCAAAGTGTTGATCATATTTTATATCCACGCAGACAACTCTCTGAGGAAAGAAAACTCCTGATTGTATCATTCTCTATATGTGTGTTTGTTTGTCAGAGCCTCGGTGTAGCTCAGGAGCCTTTCTTCAGGCCTTGGTCTAATGCAGGCGCCCAAACCAATTGAGGTCTGGAGCCAAATTCATAAAAAAGTGAGCGGGTCGGGGCTCATCTGTTTGTGGTTACATTAGTTTATGTTATCTTTTACATTATAGTGGTATTTGGACCCGATGATCTAACATGATACTGTGTATTCTTCTCTTGTAGATGTTGAGGTCAGTTATGTTTGGATTCAACCAAAACTGGGCCAAATGTAAGTTTGATTGTAGGTTGATTACGTTTTACATTTTAAACTGGAAATAAAATGGCTTCAGCCAAATTAAAAGAGGAACGAGTGCATTCAAGGACCAAGACGTGAGAGATCAGGTTCTCCTCTAGGATCAGT
>JAPMNZ010914794.1:0-10823 GCA_029875035.1 Pomatoschistus microps
CGCACAGCTATGTAGCTCCCAAAATCAGTGTAATTTATTTACATACCACACAAAGTAACGTTTCGGGCTGAGGCCCTTCGTCAGACATGTTTGTTACGGACAACACAAATACACCATATATTTTCTACCAAGATATTTCACATTCTAAAAGATGAAATGACAAACTAAATGGTCTAATTACCATTTTTGATATCCAAAAACAATACAAAATTTTTATTCTTGAAATGAAACCATGTCATACTACACAGATGTTGTTGTATTTTTTTTATTTAGACGGGCAAAACAAATCTCTCAACACATCTACTGTACAGGTCTCGTTGATCACTTCTTCTTTGTTTTTGATGCAGCTGATCAGTCGAAAAGACAAGGCCACATTTGAGAAGCTGAACTTTCTGACGTCTAAGGAGGAGAACTACACGTGCATGAGGGAGTACATTCGCTCGCTGAGGATGGGGCCCTGCATTCCCTACCTTGGTACACCTTGCATTCATTCCATCACACTCACACATAAAACGGCAAAGATGTGTCTGTAAATAGTCTTCCAGGACGGGTGTGCACATGCTTGTAACAAAAGGATTAGCAATTGGTATTACTACACCAGCACAGCCAATACTTGTTATTGTGTGTAGTTGTATGTTAATGGTAGGTGTTTGCATTGGGACGAATCATCATGGTCACTTTCTTCAGAGAATACGCTCCGCCCCGGAATTCTGCCCAGTAGACTCCGTCCTGGTAACGACTGCGGTAGTGTCCTCCTCGGTACCAAACTCCGTTCAGGTTTGAGTGAGCACAGGAGTTGTACCACCAACCTCCCTTCTGGTAGTGGGCACAGTTACCTGTCGATACATACAGGTGTCAGTGTTGTCTCTGCTCTAGATTGACTACACAGATCTGAGGCTGATCCAGAAGAATAATGTTTTACTTAATATCAAAGCCTATTGGGGAATAAAGAGCAATGTATGTATTAATGGAATAGAATGAACCCCTTGAGTAATTAAAGCTGGAGTAATTATCAGTTTCGTCTTATCATAAATACATGCTGTTTGTTCCAACAGAAAAAAGTCTGGTTCAAGTAACATTTTGTGAACAACATGCTGTTTTTGAGATCTTTGGGACAGTGGAGGGAGTCTCACAGTGGCATAGATGAGCTGGAGGAGGTGTGTGTGGATAGGGAAGTCTGGGTATCTCTTTTTAGACTGCTGCCCCCGCGACCCGGCAATGGATAAAGCGGAACAAAATGAGTGGATGGGTGCGGTCTTTATCTTTTTATATACTGAGAGCTGATTGGCTGAGGACTGATACTCTTTTTCATCCATTCTAAAGATTTGACGGAGGCCAAAAATACATGCATGTGAAAACTAGTGCTAGAATCAAACTGTTTTGAGAGGAACTATAGTTACGTTGTACTGCAGTTTTACCATTACAATTTTTTTGTGGTTTGGAAGTTAAGTACTCCAGCTTTAATTGAATAAACAAAATCAGTATATGACCTTTACTTGTCATACGCTCCACTCACCAGTGTATGTGTCATGGTCCCGGTCCAGTGTGGTGAACTGCTTTCCATTATGCCATGTTAGAGAATCGCCAGCGTTGCCATGGTAGCGGCCAACGCGAAGCCGGTAAAAATCAGCCTCAGACTCGGTCCGGAAGCTGGCGTACTCGGCAAAGGTTTTACGGCCGGACCAGTCCTCCAGTGTGACCAGCAGCTTGTAGTTGCTTTGGCTTGTCAGTAAGAAGATGTTCTCCAGGCCCAGCCAGTATTCTCCGTTGATATTCCCAAAGCCTTGCTGTGAAAAACATGGACATAAATGTTTTTGAATTGACAACTTTTTTATTGATTGATTCATTGTTGACTGCAATACACAGACTTCGACACATGTATGAACTGAGATAAGTGATTTCTAGACTCGGAGCAAGACCAACATACATAAAACTACTGCTTGCCACTCAGTCTGCGTGTTCTCACGGACCTGTCCCTTTTTAAGTCCAGATTAAAGACTCATCTTTTTAAACTTGCTTTTAATACTTAGGGCACACTGAATTGTGTCTTGGTTGTTTTCATTTTGTGTTTTAAATAGTTTTGATCTCTCTGTGAAGCACTTTGGTCCTCCTGGTGTTGTTGTAAAGTGCTATACAAATAAACTTTGATTGATTGATTGATTGATACTGCCAAACTAGACATATATAATGTTTGTTTAAAATCCATCACGGTGTCCTCCAACGTGTTTTTTTGTGTGATTCCTGGCTGATGCAGGACATCTATGCACATTTACTTATTTTATTATGGAAATTGGTTTTCCAGTTGCCTTTGAACCAATGTCTCCCATTTGTTTGTTATTAATGCATTTCCTGGTTAAAACAGTTTGATTCTCTGATCTGTTGTTGGCGAATCAACAACTCTGTAATGTTTTCCAAAGACGACTGGAGTTGTGATGTAGGCATTTAAAAAAAAAAAAAAAAAAATTTGAATTGAATTATCTGGGTCAAATGACATAAGAAAAAATATTTGCGTATTTCTTTGATTTACTCCCAGGTTAATAGTGTTTTTTAACCCAAGATTTCTACAACACGTTCTAAACTCACAAGATATAAATATAATCGGGAGTTACAGCCCATTGGAGAAGTGTGACGAAGTAAAGTTTCTTTGTGTAGCACCTTTCACTGCTTCTTATTTGCCTCTGATCTGTTGGTTTCTCTATGTCCAGTTGCGCAGTTATAGACCATGTTCAGGTTTACATCAGGTCGCTTCGCCGCCAGAAGAGATTGTGTCATTGGACTGTTTTGAGTCATCCAGGGCGGGATGGGAAGTGACTGGTGCTGGGGGATTGGTCCAGAATGTCATGTTTGGCCGTTCCTCTGTGTTTACACGGCTGTTGGAACAATTCGCTGTTTGTCCTGTAGACGGCAGGACGGGATGCGTGTGTGTCACTACAAAGCTTTATTATGTAACTGGGATGAAGGGGAAAAACATATTCTTGGACATCCCTCAACTGTCCTGGCCTGGATAACCTAAGCTTTTTTGTGAAGTGGCCCAACACCTGCTGTGTGGATGTTATTGCTTAGCTTGAATTTCACTTAAAACATGTACGTTCCTGTATTTATGGAGATATCAGTTGTAACGTAGCCGAATGATGTCACATGTTTGTAATGTCATGGAAAGAGAAAGAGATATCCAGGCAAGACCACAACATTTTTGATTGAGTTAATTCTATTCCATGTATTTTTGTACGCCCAAAACAACCACCATGGAGCCATTGGTCCATTGGAGACAGATGACCAATGTTCATAAATGTTAAAAAATGACCCGGATCATCGCTGTCCTTAGAGCATGCTTAAGCATCGCTGAAATAGTTAAAAGTGAGCCCAAAAGTGGACGATTGAGGAATGCATGTTTTGAGTATTAGTGATTTAGTCCTATGAATATGAACATGAACGTAAGACTTCTATACTGCAAAAATAATATACAAAGAATGTGTTAATTAGAGGCTTGATATTGGACTATGTAGTTTTGCACTTGCTATAGGAGGTGGTGTAATGTGTGGGTGATATGGCCTTAAAGGATATTTCTACATTTTGTGTGAGTTTGATCATTTATAGTAGGTCAATACGATCAATACTTTGGCTTTCGGGATCGAGGATGGTTGATGTGAATAGATAGCGGCAAAGGGAATGAAAATAGTATTTGTTTTTCATCAAATCAGACCTACTTTTAACCAAAAACCTGCCCCTCAGTCCTCCAGCTCCGGTCAAAAGCAGATTACAAGTTTTCCTCCAGGAACAGTAAATTATAGCTTAATACCTTCATTACAGATTGGGTTTAATTGTGTTGAGTGGGTAGAATATTTGAACAAAACGTTGCTTATACCTTATACGTCTCCCAGTTTCTGAAAAAGTTGACTGACCCATCCTGGCGTCTGAGGATCACAGTCCATCCGCCCGGGTCGTGCCTCATGTCACACCAAGCCTGAATGAGCTTGTTGGCATTGTCCGGTTTGAGCAGATACATGCCGCTGATGCTGTAGCCGTCATCCAGAGCCTGCAGACAGTCTTTGAAGGGCCCTGCAGAGAGAGTAAGGGATAGCCTGCCTTCATCACATGTTAGCTATGCTCTCGGCGTTGGAACAAGTCCATGATCAGAACCGTATATAACATGTGGCCTCTGGAAAAGCGAGGCGACTCCTACCCACGTCTTATTGTTGCCAAACATGACGTACTTTCCAGTCTGAAGTTTTGACCCTGGTTATACGCATACAGACATGAATATTTCCATTAATAAAACCACACTGTACCTTGAAAGATATGGCTTGGAAACGAATATACAGTACATGAAAGAAGGTTAAAAAAAAACATGTATGTTCTGTGTGCCATGTATAGTTTTGCGATCCAGGTTTTACACTTGCATTTCATGTGCGTGATCCGTCTTTTCTATTGAAGCACAAATCTGTTTCCATTCCTTCAAAAGTCCCAGAGGGGCTGGCTTCATGTCATGGTAATTTTAATCTATCCTGAGGTTCTCTCTGGCACCTGTTTGGAAAAAGGTCCCAAAGGAGGGAAAGTCAGTGAAGTAGACCTGGAAACATAAAGCGCAGTAGCCTGAGAACCTGCCGCATGCATTAGCTTTAATGTAGGTCAGTATGACATAGACCAGCAAACACGCTGCTTTAAGATTGGTCCTTGGGGCTCTATACCGGATCACATCATTTCTATTCCAATTTTATTACCAAATTTGTAAATGGTTCCATCTGGATGTTGTTCTGTTTAAATCAACTATTCCTGCTTACCCCTGCATAAAGACAGACTGTTCAGACAATTCAGTGATTGGAGCTGATTGGAGCGGACACTGAACTTCTGCTCCTTTATTTATCATCATCATTTTTAAGATAAGATAAACTTTATTGATCTCACATTGGACACATGATATAATATATGACATGCTATTTTCTCTCAGTCAGTGGAAACTATAAGTTTACGTATGTGTAACAACATTAAGTATTTCTATTGGCTCAATGCCACAATATTGAGAGAATTATTGATTTTATTACATTCTGAAAAGTCAGAAGGTTATCATAATAATAAAACTATGTTTGTAAACCTCTGGTTTGACTGCTCCTTCAGATTTCTTTTTGATCATTTCAATTGGATTTTCATGTCTACAATGTGTTTGTAAAACATACACAATATAACATTGTTCTCATTGTCAACATATAAATCATACTTGGCCTTTGGACATGATGGCCACATTATAAATGTATTATTCAGTATTTTGGTTCAGAAACCAGAATTAAGGTTTCCAATTTCTTTAGTGAAATTCAGCTGGTATGATCACAAACCCCAGCAGCTGAAGCCAGTCAGAGCAAAACATACACATACGATTTCTTACCAAGCCGAGCTTCATTTTCAAGTTCATTTATAACCAAATAAAGAACCATTTATTTTACTTTTTGTTGTATGAATTCACTTTTTTCTTACTGTTTAAGTGTGAGACACATAGAGTTGTGTTTAATTTACATACTATAGATGTTGTCTTTATCAAAATGAACTGAACAGTTTTAATGTTTGTGATGATAGTGAAGTTGAGCAGGACTCACCCGAGGGCTCGTTGGTGAAGCTGTGTGTGGAGCTGGGGAGTGTGGGAGCAGGCAGAGGAGGCAGGGCCTTTGGGTTCTGGTCGTTCTGGATGTCATTGGTCATGGAGTTAGTCATGACATTGGTCATGGTCTTTTTGTTGAGTCGGGGCAGTGTGTGAGGGTGAAAGGGCCTATAGCCCCCGGGGGACAGAGGGGGAGTCTGGGCTGGGGGCTGGTGCACCACAGGAGGCTGGTGCACCACAGGAGGCTGGTGCACCACAGGAGGCTGTGGACGTAGATACGTGCTCCTGTCTCGCTCCACACTGACTGAAGGAGTGTAGCCTCCTCTTTTACAGCGCTCCTCCAGCTGCACGAGCAGAGAGCTCTGGTTGGTGGCGATGGTGGATAGGTGCTGGTACTTGAGCTCCAGCTCCCGGTAGCGAGTAGCCAGTTGTCCCATTTCATGTGTCTGGTTGAGCATGCGTGTCTCCAGCTGGGACACCTCCAGGGCGTTGTCTCTCTTGCGGATGATCTCGTGCAGCAGCTGCATGTACAGCTGCGTTACTCTGGAGTTCATGTTGCGACTCTCTTTGCGCAAGAGTTTGACTTCGTTCACAATGCCACCGTCCACCTCCACCAGCTGCTGCAGCGCCTCTATCTGCTTCCTCTGCTTCTGCAGCTCCAGGTTCAGCAGCTCTAAGTCCTGTTTATGAACTTGGCTCTCCGGCTGGGTGCCAGCCTCCTTTGAGTTCACACAGATCGCACCATTGTTTTTCTGTTGAGGCACAATAAAAGTATAGGAACATTTGTCTATTAGGGCAGAATTTTGATCAACACTACGTTTATGGCGTTGAGGGTAAATATAATCCTTCTCCAGGACATTTTCACTGCTGTCAATCTCTTGAGTCTCCTCCTGAAGAGAGATGAGGGGTCCTGACAGCAGCAGGACCAGTAGAACTGGGAGAGACATAGTCCTGGACTGAAGTCCTGCAACAGGAAATTACAAGTCAATGCAAAGATCTGGGACGAATGATCTCAAAGTGATGCAAAGTAAGAGTGGCCAAGTAGTTTTCAAAGACATCACTTTAATTATCTTGTGTGTTCTGCATATACTAGTACAATTTCTATATTGTCAAAAAGTAGGAAAAAAGGTGTCAGTGAAAGTGAAATTTATTGTACATAGAGTAATTATTTTACTTTCTGAAAAAAATCAGGTACTTGTGGTTTCTTTTAACACAATGCTATTGATTTAATACAGCTGCCCGCGGTTAGACTAAAGGAAATATAGGAAATCACAATTAGAGATGCTAACAAAGCAGAGCTAACCAGAAAGCAGAGGGGGTGCCAAAAGAACCACTACACCTAACACCTTGTTCATTAAAAAGAAAGCAAGGAGAATGCTTTCATCCACCACAGAGGAGTGAAGAAGCCAAAAGTGTGATCAAAAATGTGTTCTTTAATTACACATTTATCTCAAAACTTGATGATGAGCCAAATAATTATGTTTATAAAATGTTGTTGTCATAATTGTCCATAGCAACCATCTATCCAAATGGAAGGATTCCTTCTTCAGTACATTTGACTAAAATAACAGTGGGACAAACCAAACCTCATTCAAAGCAGATGGAACAAAAATGTCAAAAAGCAATGCAGTAAAACAATTAAGAATAGCAGGTCCTCTAATTGTACACAATGGGGAAATTTCAGTGTTGCATTACAAGTTAAAGAACAGTAAGGAAAAGGAACAACTCTATACTTACAAAATATGTCAAAGTTAGCTTAGTAACGAAACAAAGACAACGCCACAAAAGAATTTCATTTAAACACAATAAAGGCTTCTGTAAAATATCCATTTATAAAAACTGCATTGAACCCACTGCAGGTCTGTGATAGAGGTGAGTTTAGTTAGTTTAGTTCAAGTATTCCACTTCAAACATTAGAATGTAAAAACCTTTCCTTTTGTCTTTACTCTGCCTTAACATAAACATTGAGCCTAAAATAAAGTAATCTAATGTTGACTTGGAGTCATTAACCTCTGAAGTTGTCAGTGAGCCATCAACAAAGTCCATGCTGCTGAAAACCACTTCCATCTGTCACTCAGGCTCGTAAAAGGTGCCAACAGACATGTTTCGAGAGCATCGAGACTAAACTGGTCCTCTGTGCATGGAATGAACTATTAATCAAATCAGGACTGAGGACGTGACGCAGAATTTAAGGATGAAAAATACATCTGAAACATTTCATAGACCAGTCTAAGGATTATTGAAGAGACCATTTAAACTGGACTTTTCCCTCTCAGGATCTGACTGTGTCTCAGTCCTCACTGTGGACAAGGAGGACCAGACCTGGCAGACGGTTTTCATTTACAGTTGTGTCAAATAATGAGCCGTAAAATCACTGTGATTTAACCCAGGAATAATTGACACTTTGATGAATGAATCTGCACCTTTGTCTTTGTGTAAAGCAACAACAGAAAAGGAAATGTTTAAAAAGGAAGTAGAAAACAGTATAATAACGACAAACCTCACCTCCTCTTAATTCCATGAAGTCCATGTATTTTGCCGGGTCAGGCTTCTGTCATCCACAAGAAAACAGAATCATTTTGTTGGATCCAAATAATTTGATAAAAGTCAAAGTCAGCCCAGGTCCAGAGTCTCCTGCGGTGGTTGTTCAGTCATCTGTGGTACAAGGCGCTCCTGCTGCCCTCCTCCCATCAGAAGAGAAGAGTGTCTCCAGCAGTAATGAAGCTGTGAGCCCCTCCTCCTGATGTGCCCCCTCCTCCTCCTGATGCTCCTCCTCCTGCTCCCCCCTCATGCCCCCCTCGTGCCCCCCCTCCAGGCCTTGGTCCCTCAGTGTGGTCTCTGCCCTGGACCAGTTGTTGTGGGACACAGGACCAGACGCTCATGTAAGCGTTTCCTGCAGAGACTGAACAGCTGATTTCTGACTAAATGAAAGTTTAGGAAATATGACCTCACAATAAAATGGAGGGATCTGTAGAATTATAAATCAAAGTCTTTGTCCTGGATCCAAGAAAAAAATATATCACGTGACGTAACATAACATGATGTTACTGTGAAACATATTTACCTGGACAAGGCCACGGTCAGGATTTAGTTTTTTTCTTTCATCTATCCCAGCTTGTGTTTATTTGTTGTAAATACACCGGATTTAGCTCGAGGCGAGTTTTGATCCATACTTCATTGCAACGAGATGCTCTGGGATTAAGTTTCTGAGCTGGACAGGCCCTTTAAAGAAAATATGTTTATTCTGTTGCTATGTAAAGTATGATGAATGATCTTTGTTTCCAACTTCTTTTGTCCTAAACCTTTCCTCTATTGAAATAATAAATGGTTTTTATTGTGAGCAAGTTTCAATGAATGAATGAACCAAGAGTTGTTTATTTTCTGTAGAACAATCATCTCCGTGAAGCTTAACATTTTGTCCATTCATCTTTTTAATCCCACGTAAGTTGCAGGTCCAAACTTGTGTTCACTGTCTTTTGAGTCGACTCTGATTCACTAGAAATAGTAACACACACGCACACGCACACGCACACGCACACACACACACGCACAAGCACACGCGTGCACACTCACACGCGCGCGCGCACACACACGCACACAAACACACATATTCAGTGATAGACAGTTGCTGATCACCAGTGTGTGCTCGGTGTAATGAATGATCCTCGTCAGAACGTACAGGAAGTTGAGTTGTCAAACTTTAGAAGCTGAAAGACAGAAATGTCAGGTTTGGACAATCTTTACTCGTTACAGAAAATATGACATTTGTCCTTCTACGTTCTAAGGGAAAGGAACCTCTGAGCTAGAATGTTGTGAAACTTTTAACAAAGGGTTTTATTATCATTTATCATCATTATTTTCAAGATCAAGATTTTATACTTGTTTTTTGATGCTAGAGTTTTTGTATTTATTTTAATAAGTATAGTTATTGATCACTTATCTTGTGCTGTGTGCTCCTCATTCCTACTGTTCTGTAAGTTGCGATGCAACACTGAAATTTACCCGCTGTGGGACGAATAAAGGATCTCTTAATCTTAATGAATCAATAACTGACTTTTCTCTGATCCAAAACCAAGAGAGATGACATTATTATTGATATTATTATCTATTATTATCATAGTATTAAACAGAGATTTATTATTGATGCGAGCCCTGACTTTATTCTTCTGTGAAATCCTGCCGTTGAGTTATAACCAAACGCTGGTCGAGGTGCTAATGTTTCCACAAGTGTTTTCCAACTCCCTTTTCTCCCATCCGTCTTTCATCCTCTGTACGGCCAGGGCAGTAGCACAGTGGTAAGCACTCCGAGGAACTTTATGGTCGTTTTGGGCTTCTGCGGCTCTGAAGTGCCCAAACGCTGCTGAAAGACTCCATTCTTTGATCTAATATATATTAATTATACTGAGAAATGATGTATGTCCAGTATCGCTAGGTTGCATCAGGCGCATGTTTGAGAATTCAAGTTCAGTTAAACCACAAAAGCAGCTGCTGTGGTTGAATAGGAACTGTCTCTGGCCATAGATCACTCCATAGGAACCTTTCTTTCTGTTGAGAAAAGAAAAAGACAAACACGGTGGACACAGGACAGGGGTCACGTCAACCTCATTCACGTTTCCATTTGAACGGCTCGGTATTCTGACGTCAGCCCGGACCACACACTGAGCCGGGCTGTCTGCTGATGGGGCAGAACCAGGGCAGGTACTGGTCCTGTCCCAGTCCTGGAAGGTCAAAGCATTGGACCTCCGAGCCTTGACGTGTGGCCTTTTGTTTGTGGCCTCCTCCTTCTGTGTGGGGCAGGAAGTCTGTGACACAGTTTAGTGAAGATTAAGATTAAGAGATCCTTTATTCGTCCAACAGCGGGGAAATTTCAGTGTTGCATCACAAGTTATGGAACAGTAGGAAAGAGGAGCACACGGCATAAGTAAAATGAACAATAGCTATACTAATACAAAATATTCATAGAGATGTCCTGCCAAACTATAGTAAAATAAAGTAAAATAAGGACACGAGCGTCTTAGTAATTGCATTAATTTTTGAGTCATTGTTGAGTATAAAGGGGCGACAGTAGCTCAGTTGGTAGAGCATTGGCCTTTGGGCCTGGAGGTCATGGGTTCGATTCCCACCATGGGACCGACTCCAACTCCTCCCACTGATGTATACTGTCGTTGTGTCCTTGGGCAAGACACTTAACCCCACGTTGCCTGAAGCCCCCGCTGAAAGACCAAGGCTGCTT
>JAPMNZ010914796.1:0-12855 GCA_029875035.1 Pomatoschistus microps
GAATCAAGATTGGAATAACATTTGTTTTTTATTGATACAACTAGAATCACAAAGTCCTATGAGAGTCAGTCCTTTTACTCGCAATGCGCTTTTCATGGATGAACATTTGAGGAACAGTTTCAACCTCCTTTACAGTGTCTGCTCAGACTAATTTTAGCATGTAGGGTTTTTTGCATATCCGGCTGGTACCACCGGCTCATGGATGGCCTTGAGCGAATGGCATGTGGGTCAGAAACCACAAATTAAAAAGTGGTCCTGGGGGAGCCCCGTACACAACCTCCACACACAGTGTATGTTCACAGGCAACAAAGACATGGAGCCGACTGCATGTCATTTAACACTTAACACTGTCTCAGAGACAAAAGGCAGCACTAATGATTTGTACATCTTCCAAGTCGGTCAAAATCTTTGAAACGCTATCTAATTTTCTGACTCTATTGGGATTTGAGCCACATTATCAACATTTTCACAATTATGACAATTTGAATAAAAGGAACGGAAATCAACAGCTGTTTGCTCAAATAGCTTGACTATTTTAATTAAAAAATACATAACATTCATTATATTTTTTGCACCTTGGTTTAATTGTTTTGGAAAAGATCATGCAGTTTTCCTTATAAAATATGGTGAAGTGGGAAAATAGAGCTGCAAAAGAAAAAAACCCAAAAACATGCAAGAGTTTCTATAAGAGCCGGTGGGCTGTCAGTGAGACAATAATAGTGGCAGTACAAAGCTCCTCTCCTCATTAGCTGCCACACTCTGGAGTGTCCTGTCCACTCTAACTGGAGGAGACTATTAAAGCTCTGACTGGCTCCTCTCCTCTTTATTCTTTATTTGGACAGGTTCGTCCATGGAGCTCTCTATTAGCGCTGCTGCTCTGCGGGTAGTTCTGTGGGCCGGTTGTGGCCGGTCGACATGTGTTTACTGTGGCCCCTGCTGAGGAGGCCGGCTGCTCAGGGGCCCGTCCGAATCAGGCCCTGCTAATGGGACCAGAAGAGCCCGCGCACCAGAGCACATCTCACCTCCCTCCCCTCCAGCTGTGGCCCCATGGCCCATGTCCTCCATCCCATCATGCCTCAGCGGGAGCAGGTGAGCGGCCGAGGGCCAGTGCAGAGAGCCTCAGTGCCTGCTCCAACATGGCTGCACCCCACACCACATGGGCCGGCCATGCTGACTGTGAGGGAGTGTGGAGCATGCCAGGCCTAATGCAAATGCTCATCGTTTAAAAATGGGAACTCTCTCCTCCTCCATCTCTCCTTTTTGGAAAAAAGGTCTCTTCTGGCCTTCTGGTGCTGGCATTTCTTCTCCTTCTTCGTAAAGACAGAGCCAGAAAAAAGCACGCGCCATTCTTTTTGGAGATCAAATAAATTGATCTGGTTAGAGAAAATGTTATTATGACATTTCTTTACAGTCTGGGCCTGTAAACTGTTTCGCTCAACTATAAATGACTCACACCTATCCCACACTCCCAAGTACAACCTCCCAGCCTTGTTATTATTATTATTGTTCATATTGCTAAAGTATGTGCTAATTCAATTTAGTGCGAGTTTTCATCAGAAATAAATAATCTCTGGCTTGAAGGCCTAATTGTGTGTGTCATATTGTGTCTGATGCATCGGGAGCTGCCCTTGCTCATTGCCATTCTGTGGTCCTGGCAAGCCCTCGCGATGCCCCAGGTATCACCACGCGGCCATCTGGAGCCGACATCTGTCTCTCTATTGATCACAAGGGTTTAGCACTTGATCAAACAGACTGCGACAGGAAATTGCTCTTTTCCCCACAGAAAGGGCCAATCACCCATGTGCGGGTAATAGAGTGGAACTGAGAGGCAGCGCCGTGGTGGCGGGCATCGAACGGGCACTGGCCGGAGCGAGAGTGGCACAGAAAAGCCCGTTGCCATGTTAGCAGCCGGGACAAGCAGGTCTGTAACCTCTCTGCTAATAGTGCAGGAAGTGGTCTACATCCTCCGTACAGCAGAAGACTGGCCAACAAAGTGCCACGGATCGCAAGAGGAAACATGCCACTGAAGATTTTCTTATAATCTATTTCAATTATATAACACAGAAAACCAATTAAAAATATCCAAATGGACCTGTCATAGTAGAAAAATTAAGTTTATTTAGTCTTTGGGCCTCACTGTCCAAATGTTTTACAGCATAATTTTGCATTCATACAAAATCATATTTGAGTGAAAGAAGCAATTTATTGAGCAGACTCTTGTTTTTTTTTAAACAACAATCTTAATTTCACAAACATCTGTCTGAACTCACTTAAAATCTGGATGCAAGTGAAAAATGCGACAAGATAAGTATACCAGATGGTGCAAAAATTAATGTACGTCTCGAACAAAAAAACGCATTAATTGATGAAGACTTTCACAAAACTCCTGAAATAAAGTTTATTCGCTGCGAGTGGAAAGGATGTTCACAAAGTGGTGTAATGTTGCACTGGTGGGACTCCCTGACAAGGCTGCTGCGGTTGTTTCTACTCGCTTGTATCCCCAGTGGAGTTCAGCGCACTATTACAGCCTGAGGATCACCAGCTCCAGAACATTTCTACACCGTGTTCGCTGATGCTGCATAAATAAATAAATAAAAGAAGATTGCACTGCCCAGGCATGCTTTCCAGGCACTCTATGTAACAGCATGTTTAGCAACTATGGACAATTTGATATTGAAGGTGACATTTCTACGGCATTGTGAGTAATATTTAATTGTTGCTGCACAGAGAGAGATATGTCCTCCTTGCCTACAGTGATGGGGTCGAACTCTCGAATGCAATGCAAATTTGGGATGAAGCAACTAATTCTTCCCATAGACCCTATCCTCCCCAGACATGCCGATCGCGATTAGTCGTATGACCGTCCTCCGTTTTGCATTTTGCACCATTTCACGCCGGCGAAGAGAGAGAGAGAGAGAGATGTGCCGAGGTGTTTCGTGCCACTTTTTGGCAAGAGCTGAAAAGACGTAGCCCAAGGAAGAACAAGTCGAAAGTATGAGGAGGGAAAAAAATATGACTAGGGGATGTGATAAAAAAATTATCAGCCAGTGTGTTTTCCTGTTTGGTTTTAATCTACATTTAATTAAATTCTTATCTGCTGTGTGCTTATGGCTGCATTTGAATGGGGCGGCTGCCTTCATTATGAATGGTAAAATTGAACTCAGTACATTGTGTGTGGCCCAATAAAGAAACAAGACTCTTATTGCAGTGCATGGAAGCTCTAACAGGCATGCGGAAAAAATAAGTCAATTAAGATCAGTGTTTAAATTACTGCTGTATCAAAACAAGGGGCGGGCGCATGCTCCGTAATAGAGTCCTGACAGTGGCGAGTTGTTAATATACAGCCAATTGCATGAGCCTGTTTCGGAGGAGATGGAGAATACAAGATTTACTGGTGTGCTATGATTGTTCCTAACCTCCCTGTAAAGTGAAACTAGTGTTACTGGGCTTTTCCAATTAGTATCAAGTACAACTATATACAGGTGAAACTCAGAAAATGTTAATATAGTTCAAAAGTTTATATATTTTTGTAATTCATCTTGAAATGTGAAACCATGTATAGAGAGATATAGACTCATTGCATGCAAAGG
The DNA here is from genome assembly GCA_029875035.1 of Pomatoschistus microps. Lineage (NCBI taxonomy): Eukaryota > Metazoa > Chordata > Actinopteri > Gobiiformes > Gobiidae > Pomatoschistus > Pomatoschistus microps. The sequence goes on from JAPMNZ010914796.1 coordinate 3,591, forward strand.
GACATGTGCCAAGCCTTCGTTTACTTTAATTTGAATGATTATGGATTAGTTGTAATCACATGATATAGGGTTGAGCGCTGGCAAAATCCCTACATCATCTCTACCTCATTTTTAGGAGTAGTGAGAAACCTGTCTATAAATAAGTGCGGCATGGAAACAGTAGATCACAGTAAAACAATCATTCCTCAACATCAAAGCCGCTGAATGTGAAATAATGTTTCAGGGATTTTTGTATAGGTCACGTTGTATTCATTGTTCGTTAGTTTAGCGAGAACAGAGAACGGAGAAGGGCTTCATACAGTACAGTGGCATCAGTGCCAAACACATGCAGAAAAAACTTGAGCACTGAGTTTAACCTTGGGAGGCTTGAGCACTGGGATAATGAATCTGACCTGAGCCATCAGTGGAAGGCGCTTTGTTGAGACAAACAGCAAATCTTCTTAAGTGTATTTTAACATAGACGTGCACATCCACATAGACAAGGAATACAGGGCAACATAAATTCCAATATCATAAATACTGCTATCACACAAACCGAGTAGTCATAAAGTATGGCTCCCTGTGTCTGGGCCCATAAACCTCTGGCGTTACTCATAGGGAATAAACACACATGCACAATTTACTGCCATAGATTCCCCTCTGTTTATCTTTTAAATAAGCACACTTTATCACTCGGCTGCATAAGCAAATTGCATGCAATGTGTGTTGTTTTAACATTTGATATGCTGTCTGGAAGATTCATTTTACCCTACAAATTCAATTGTCTTTGCAATAGCCCTGCTGCCATAGGCATCAGGCCCCATCACCTGTTCGTTATCGCTGGCTGTCCTGTTTGGGAGCTCTTGAAATGGTGCCATGGCATTGACTCCCAGTTAACAGCAGGTCTGTGAACTTCTCACGCTTGATGGCGGAGGCTGGAAATTACGCTAACAACTAATTAACATCATAAAGAGCGTTTAAATGGACCAACGACACCTGCAACCTTCATTTGCACACGCGCTCGCCGAATTACCTGTGTTTTTATTTTTGCAGATAACGCATGCATTTTTCAACACCTTTTAGAATATTCATTTTCTGAGTCTGACTTTAGAATTGGCACTGCTGTCTTTTTGACGAGGTACTGTAAAAAGCCAGCAGGCCAAAATAATAATTGTCAAAGCGGAATGCTGGCAGAGCTCCCTCAGAATTACACCAGTCTGTGCAGCCTTTAGTGCCACATTCCTCAAAATAACACAATCCATTTCTAATTTCTATTTGAATATAAATTTTTCCAGGCGGTAGATGTGGGCCTCAGTTACTGGTCCGAATAACGCGGTCTGCCACTTTGCTGGCTGGGTGAGCTAAGCTGGTTTAGACTGACACTTTTCAGCAGCAGGGCCGGCCTCAGGAGTCCTCTCTCTCCCCTTGTGCCGCTGAAGATGACTACAATACATTTGAGTGCGCCTGTTCCCTCATCCGCACACTCCCTTTTCTTTTAAAGGTCTGAAAAGCTTCAACTTTGGCGGGCCGGTAATGCACTCACACCTCATTACAGAGCCACATTACAGACTACAGCTGTATTACGGCTATAATCTGCTCCAAATCATTATAAATGTCAAGCGGGGGCCAGGGACTTCCCAGTCTACTGCACCAATGGCTTAGCCGCCTTTCCCCTCTTTTCCGTATTAACCACAGCAAAAGAATTACACTCGCTGCCAGATCCCTTGAAACTTTCAACTCTTTTGTTCCAACATTCAATGCACCATCAACATGTGCTTTCAAACTCCGCCCGCCCCGCCAAAATGCCCTAAACAGCTAAATATGAACACAGTTGATATGGCTCCATACCCCGCTACATGCTCTAGCTGCTCCCTCCCCCTTCTATTGCTCCTAATAAGAGCTACATCCCTGTCTCTCCACTGAAGAATCCAGACTTTGTGTGTGATAGAAGGACTGCGGCTGTTTATTAATAATGAATTTGGATGTTTGCGTGTGGAAGCGTTATCAGCGAGCACACAAACCCACCAATAGTTTGCCCTGATGGGGTATAGCTGGGTTCCTCATTAGCAGAACATATTTAATCCAGAAGTTTCTTATCAAATGTCACACCTGCATCTCTAAATGGCATTTTCACATTCATTCGCCTGTATTTGGGAGATGAGGCTCCAAGGTGCTTTGCGGAGATTAAGACGGAGAGAGAGAGTGCAAGCTTATTTTATCATTTAGCGGGTCTGGAAGGAATCCAAGGAGTTTTTGTCTTGTTGTTGTAATTAGGAAGCCTTTTAAGTGATAACGCCTGCATAGGAATATGAATATGTAGCGATCAGGCCACCCCCTCCCCGCCTGTCTCCTGCCTTCACCCTCATCCTCTCCCCTCCTTTTCTCTCTCTCTCCTCTGCCTTTAAATTGTTGAATGCTGAGTTTTTGTTCTGTGTACAGCAAGGATTAACTCAACGCCTCAGAAGTTTAATGAAAGACTTGAAAGTGTGCACTATTCCTTGTTTCTAGCTGCCTCTGTCTCCTCCACCATAGCGGACATGACATGATTTACTCCTTAAATCATAAAGGAGAAAACTTAAGAGCACATTCCAGCTGGAGAATAAAACTAGACCAATTCTACGGTAATAAAACACATTTTTGTACAAAAACAAACATAAACATCCACCAGTATGCAGCACAGTTTGGAATTAGCATATTTAAACTTCGTTATGGCAAGGCTCATATATTGGTCAAGGGCAAAAGATATTACAACCTAGGAAGAACGTAGTTGCATGGTTTGTGTTATATTCATCTGACTAGCTGTATATACTGTATGTTTGGTAGTTCGGAAAAATGCCTTAAAAAAAAGGCTGAAACAAGGACATATCTAGTCTTCCCCTCATGTGGCATTTACTTCCCATATACCCAGAGAAGTGGCTTCTAACCACAGAGCGCCAGATAAGTCCAAACTGAGGCGTATTGATCTGGTAATAGTGGAGCACGCTGTGACTCTGACACCGTAACCCTGCAGACATAATGTCATAGCCTCTTATCCTTCCTCTCAACACGAGCCGCCTATCTGCCACCGGCTGTCACCTGCAGTAATACGCTGCTCAAAGCTGCCCTAAATCACTGAAATCACTGCACTTTCACACATTATTTATTTTTCAGCTCTTCAAACTGAGACGTGATTTACAGCTGGTCAAAGGTTGGGCTGTTTTGTTGCGAAAGATTTTTGTTTTTCATCAGAGATACAGGCCAAGATAAGAGTATAATGATCATGTTGTACAGACATTTAACAAATACATTTTCCCGAATAAACACGGCTCCTATCAGCTCTTCAGACTTTTTCCAGCCCACTGTAAGGTGCTGTATCAATAGCATGTGTTAGCGTTTGGTGTGTTTAATTGTGTTGGCGCATGGCGCATGACAAACGCAGGCGCGACCCCGCACACTGATCCCTGATGAACGCTGCTTTAGACATTTCCATTAATTGAAAGTGTCACTGTGCAGCGCTGTGCTGCTGCACTCTGGCAGGTATGAATGAAGTCTAATACAGCTTAATTACACCACAGCTAAATATGTATTGTAGGAATCCCTTAAGTGGGCCTTTTTATCTGTTGCAAATCACAGGTTGTAATCACGGAAGTGTGAGGGATAATTCGTTTTTGGTTAAGGATGTAAGCATTCAGAATCAAAACAAATATCAGTTGCATACAAAGGGTACCTCTTTTACTCATTTAGGAAAAGTAACATTTTATGGAGGAGACATTTTATCTTTTGCAAAATGACAACACATTTCAATAAATAATAACCTTGTGTTTCTCCAGTTGATCCATCATAATCTTGTGTCTGATTTACACATTTATTTCCTGAATATAAGCCAAACCTTTCTTCATCCAAAAGCTCAATATTGGTCAAAACCACATAGTTACTGACACGATGATTGGCTCACAATTGAATAAGAATCTCCAACACTGCCTGACATCATATGCAAATGGTATTTATCATCCAGGAGACAGTGCAGATCCTGCACTGGTCACGATGGTGCAGCCTACAGCAACATCCAAGTAGGGTTTATGCACAAGGGCGTGTAATTAGCTCTCTGCGGGCCACGTAGCGCTCTCACAACAGCCGATGGGAAGTTAGCGCTAACTTGGAGGGCTCCATATGTTGTCCATGAGGCTGGTCTGATCACACAGGGACGGACTGATCGCTCCTGAGAGCTCCGTGCAGAAGTAATGAACGGACGCCAAGACTCGGTTCATCATTATTAATGTGTTTTTGGACTAGCTTCTAAAACTCTTGACAAAACAAAAGCGAAGAAATCTGACTATCAAAAGTACATTTGAAACAATCCATATTTTATTGTTGTGGTAGAGCCTGGCAGTAATGTTTTAAGAGATTAGGATGAAAAATGACTATTCCCTGATTTACTAGAGAAATCAGTGGCAAGGACTATAAGGGAATCACATACACATAGTCTTATATTATTGTCTTATAGTCTTAAAATTAATTTGTATCTGGTTCAGGAAGTTTACTGTTGTGAACGACATTCTTTTTGTTTTAAGCAGTTTTTAACCCGTCACACATCCAAGGGCTGCTTATGAATAGAACTCTTCTTCAGTTGATTTTTACTTGTTTGAGCATTGCTATTCCCCCGTTGAATGAATATCTTGTGTGATATTCATGATCCCAATGCTGGACCCTAAAACCAAAGACTCCCTGCCCTGGACTTGAGAACCAGTCCCCAATCCGTCACTGGGAGTTCTCTCACTGTTCTGTGTTGTGGTCCATAGCCAACCAAAAATACACTTTTCAGAATATTTGCCAGACAACATAAAGCCCGAAAACACCAGGACTCCCCCTCCCCCTTAGTCTGACTTAACATAATTACATTTTACACAGCATTGTATTTGACACCATTTTATCCATTGTACGCAGAACACACAATACACAGCTGCTGAAGTACGGCTGAACTAAGCTGAACTCGGACTGAAGACCACTGTGTCATCAGCAAACAAGTGATTGATAACAGCATCTCTTGCCACACACCCATTTCTGCACCTGTTCACTTGTTTGGAAAGGTCATTTGTATAAAAAAAAAGTAGAATTGGAGACCGCACGCTCCCGTGTCTCACCCCAATGCTGACTCTAAATGATGAAGACATGCAGTTGTCCCTATTGCCCTGTAAAGTCCAACGGCCCATACCAATTCAAAATGCATCAAACCGTGTAAATCTTTAAGAACAATTTAACGCAGTCAAAAGAGGCCTCTAAAAACATATACAAATGGTTTGGTTTAGTTGTGATCACTACATGGGTATAGATATCCCCCTCCCTTCCTTTTCTTTCTTTGTTATTCACTTCCCTACTTGATGAAGCTGCTCAGGTATTTGTATTTATTTGTTGACCATGGACACATGATTCATCCTGATTAAAACTAAACTATACACACAGTTACTGCAATCTCAGACAGAAAGATTTTCATTGTGTTAAAATAATGCACATAATCAATACGTACGAAATAGCGGTTCGTTAGCGCTACACCTGATTGAATCCACATTGGCCAGTTCTGTTCTGTAACACTTCTGCTGACTGAGCCTCTGTTTCAAATGCTTTCATGATCTCATATCACCTTCAAAGCACTTTTTGGCACCTTCTCTTTCCAGTCTCATTCCTTGAACTGCCATCTCAGCCGTATTCCTTTCACTCTCAATCAGCATGTATTTCTGACCCCGACAGCGCTGAAGAAAGAAGCAGGGGGAGACCAGACGACGTGCCTCATTAACTCATGCACCACACAGGCTTTTTTCAACTTATTGTCTCGCGCACCTTATCAGGCCCTAATCTTAAACTTGGAATAAATTAGGCTGTTAACAATCACGCACTTGCCATTAGTCACAAATGAAGTGGTTAATGCAAGAAGAGGGGTGGAGATAAGCGTAAGATCTGATGCCGATTCATAAAAGAGACAGATTGGGGTAAAATGGCAGCCAGAGCGTTCCAAATTGGGAGATGGCAACATGGGGCCATGATACCATATTATCTGCAGTGGTTTAGTCGATTGTGAAAAAGTGAGGCTGTGCAGAATACAAATAAAAACAGATCAACTGACCTCACAACTTCCTCAAATTTCACATTTCAAGTGTCATTGACGGTTCTACTTCAATTTCAGAAGTCTGTCATGGAGGTAGCTAGTTATCGAAGAAATACCTGTGAGGCTGGGAGTGTAGTTTGAGGAGATATTTGCTTTTCAAACAATTCATTCTTTCATTTGATTGTGCCATTTTATACAATTTCTCTATTCAGCCATGATGCATTACTATACAAATGACAGTACTGGGTAAATAGACGTGACAGCGGACGAATAATGATGTATTGATAAGGAAATGGCGTTTGCTCAGTTTAGTTAGTGGATTGTGTCTCTTCATGTGAGAAGGGTTTACCTATGAAGATAACGTGAATAAGTTTATAGCACAGGTGTAATGTATGTACACTTTTACTACACTCACACTGGTGTATTGACACAGTTGTAGTATTGTTATATAAGCAAAAATCTTACGTCCAGGATAATAATACAAGAGCTGCTTTATTCAAACGATGACAAATATATATAGTAGGGACACAGAGGCTATAATCAGTGCAAAGTGGAAGTAGCATCAGTCCTTTCTGAAGACGACAAACTGGAAGATTGGAGCTCTCTTGAACACAGCCTGTCACTGGGGGCTGGGGGAGCTCTTGTAATGCGCAGAGCTGGATCCGCGGCGTGGCCATAAGGGAATAAGTTGGACAGGGAAGAAGACAGAGAACAAACCTGGCAGGCACGTTGAGGCCATGCCAGTCCTGCCTGCGCCACGCGGTGTGGCAGGCCGGCACTGCCAGGAAATGTGGCAAGAGGAGGAAAGATCAAACAACAAGGGCTGCAGATCTCCACCAATCTGCTCTGTATTAATGTGAGAGCCAAGGAGCAGCTGAACCACAGGCACCCGACAACGTGCGACAGTGATGCATGTGTGTCCACTGTAAGAGGAGACACTTGTATGACCACAGCTAAAAATTAGTAACTTTAGTTTTTTGGTTTGCCTGAGAAACTATACATATATTTATATTTTTCTTGTTGCTGCTATGATCGTCACTGGCCCTTTCACTTCTGTATGTGCATTTTAAAATGGGCAAGGCGATGTATAAAAAAAGTATATTTAAATTCTATTGTTGTATTGTCAAATATAACATTACTTACCAAACTAATTAAATGAATGAATAAACTTAATTTAAGCCACATGCACACGTTAGACAAAAATGACTATACAACACAAGGATTATAATGTACAACTGAAAATGTATAGATTCATAAACTAAAATATGAAAGGAGATGTTCAACATGCTTACATTTATATTACATTAGTTACATTTCATCCAATCTCTTTTTTATTTAAGAAAGGAAAAAATGATTCAATTTTTTTTTACAGCAACCATTATCACAATACCAAACAGCACGGTGTGATTCTAAACTACATTAAACTGCGCTAGACATTAAGTCCTTCCAAATGCGATGCACTATATGCATGTGTTTGCAGGTGTTTTGGGGGTTTTGATTAGCTGTTTCCATGTCAGGCTAATATGATAGATTGGGGAGCTCCTGATGCCTGTATTGACACTCCTCCCAGCTCCAGTGGGCCACACACCCAGCCCCGCATCCTGCTCCAAAAACTTGTTCTGTATCGCTGCAATAAAGCAAGCAGACGGCAAATGAGCTCCACACTGCCATCGTTCCCTCCCGGACAGATGGCAAAATTAGACAATATGCTTTCCAAAATTATACCGAAATCACATGGCCACGTGTCTGTCTGCCTGCCTGCCTGTCTGTCTGTCTGTCTCCCAATACCCCGGCTACGGCCATCTACTTTGGGTGTGGCTGTGCCCGGGCAAAGAGAGAACCGCTGCAGCCCCATTGTTGCGGTTGTTTTTTGGGCACGATGCAGAGGCCCAAGCCAACCTCATTGCCGTTGATTGATATGGAAGCTCAGTTATGGGATGTAGGGCCAGCATGAGAGAGAGGAGGGGTGAGGTTGTATAGCTAGGGCCCTGTTCTATGACAATGCATGATAAACAACTTGCTATTTGGAGTGCATGCGATGAGCCAGTTTGTAGGTCTCCAGAGAGATGTGGGAGGAGGGCAAATGTTTGAGGAGACTTGATTCTGCAACTGCGAAAACTCCCAGCGCACAGGGTATTTTGGGAGAACATTTTATGACAACATTTAGCCTTGTCTTGTCTGTTTTTGAATACAATCTTGAACCAGACACTGATAATGGTATCGCCTTGCTGATGTGGGAGTCTGAGCTGCGGACTGGGAAAGGTCTCGCCGCTATTTTGGAGGAATCTCACTTGGAAATCTTAGTCAAAGGGAAATTATGTTATTTGTCTGTGCCATGAGATAGAATATGAGGAAGTTGGCAGCTTGACTATCTTGTCATGTAAATAACAAAAAGGATATGCTTCAAATCTTCCTTCAAACAAACTTGCCCCTGCAGCTTTAAAACACACATCTTGTATTGCCTAATTTGGAGGAATTCATGGAAAGATTCATGGATTCATTAAGTACTTTGAAAACACTTAACATGTACTGGCTTGCAGTGGAGTAGTAGTGTAAAGTAACTCATTATGCTGCCCTTTCTAAAGTCTGCTTTTAACTTTTAGTAATATAGTAATGGGAAAAGAAGCAGTTTTATGAATAGTTTACTTACAATAGTATTGGGTTGTATTGTGAAGTACCTATTAATATACGTAGAATAGGACAAAATGCAATAGTAAAATCATTCATAAAAACAACTTCTTTTCCTATTTCTATATTAGTAAAAGGTTGTTAAAAGATAAATAAATACATGTTATAACTATACAAAGGAATGTAATGCGTATTGTATTAAATTAAAAACAAAGAACTTGAACAAAGCACTACAGTAAGTCCAAGTTTGCAATGGTTTAAGAAGTAGAATTAAAATGAGCAATGCTTTATAATTAACCGCAAAAACATAAACAGCCATAGCGAGGATAAAAGTGTAGCCGCAGATGGCAGCATAGTCCCACTCTGGACCCAACCACCAATGTAACAGCCAATGCTGGGCTCAAACAGTTGGGACTTAGTGGGGGGAAAAAAAACAAAAAAAAACAATGGTATATATACTCATGCAGTAAAATGATCAGACACCTCCATACCCCTCTTTTTCCCGTCTTCGTGCCCTGTTCAAGCAATTACGCATTTCTCCACCACCCTGCTTTTTTTTTTTTTTTAGATGAGGAGTGT
>JAPMNZ010914807.1:0-10798 GCA_029875035.1 Pomatoschistus microps
TGGCTCCTGCTCTGGCTCCCGCTCTGCTTACGCCCCATTCACACCATGCTTCTAGCCACCACCAGTGATTGACCCCGGGGGGTCTGAGATAATCTACAGCAGCAGACTATCTCCCCCTCTACAGTGTCACTGCAGTGTCACTGCCGGGGTCAATGCGCCAAACAAATAAATATTTTTATGCACTAATGTTTCTGTCTTGGTCTCTTCAGATTGAAATACTCCAAAATCACTAGGCCTACTGTGGAGACAATTTCCTGGGCCTAAGTATCTTCAAGACTAAAAAGATTAAGTCCACCACTCCCACAATCACTGTCAACAATGAAGTAATAGAAAAGTCTCCTACAATAATGTATCATAATTGATCACAAACTCACTTTCCAGGTCAACAATGAACAAATCTTCTCAAAATGTCAAAACGGCCCTAAATGATGCCAGATCCAGAATCACAAATCAATTCTTTCTGTTTTCTACACACTTTCTACAAGCTTAATTGAATCAATGTTACAGCCTGGTTTATTTCACTGTCTCACAACACAATCCTCACAATAAGATCAATAAAAGCCGCAGCAAATCATTGGACAGTCGCTGCAAGACTGGTCTACAATAGCATCAAAGGTATTTCATAGATTACTTGATTACTACAATAATCAAAAGCTGCAATTCGAGTCATTATACTCCTCCCTATAGCTCCACACTAATAAGTCACATTAAGTATAACAAATGTTTATTTTACTTTAACCACAGCTAAACTTTGACCAATAATAAGGAAGATTTACAAAAGATGCTGGATTGGATTTGGCTTTCAATACCAAAAAGTTCCAACCAACCACCACCACTTATCACACACACACACGCACACACCTCACTCTAGGTGTTGTGGGTGAAGTGCCTCAGGACAGAACAATCATTTGTTACTTTACAGCCGCCCCACTGTGGCACCTGGTGTCCCCAGAGGTCTCCCATCACAGCACTAACCAGGCCCTGCCCTGCCTGCCCTGCACAGCTTCTGAGATCTGACGGGATCAGGCTTACACATACAGGTGGCCTGACTCTTCGTTTATCCTATTTAGTTTATAAAAAATGTGTGATACAGTTATAGATGTGCACTCCTTTGGCAGTGGAATTGTGGATTTTCTATGGAAACACTTTTTGTTTAAACAAAAACTTATTGCGCATTTTTGGCGCACTTTTTGGCACCGTTTTTAATTGCAAATTTCCTGACAAACAGGGTGATTATTTATGATTTTATGTTGTATTGTTATATGTTGAAACCAGATAGTTGGCATTTTTAACAATAGTTTAAAATGCCTCTTTACCTTGGTCAAAGAAAATGTTTAGCAACTACACTATAAGATCGACAGGTGTTGTTTTCACGTGACATAAATATTTTGTCCCAACAGAAGGAATGTTGTTTAATGAATATGATAAAGACTGGATGTTGAGATGAAGAATTCAGACGTGCAGAATCAATCTTATGAGAAACAATACATGAATGTGAAAACTAGAGATCCATTTTGAGCATTAGGAACTATTTACATGGATTTTATTTCATAGTTAATGTTTTGTGCGTTCAGAGTTAGACACCGCAGCTTAAAGTTGCTGACAGATGAACAGAAAGACAAAACTTAAGGCCGCACATTTAGATATTCATACTTAAGAATAGAAATAGAAATATTGCACTGGGCTTGTAAAGCATCAGTGACTCATCTGAAAAACAACTACAGTCCATAAGAGCGCACATGATAACGATGGAGGCCGCAGAAAGAGGACGTAAAACAGTCTCAAGCAAAGCCACGCAGTCTGGTGGTGCTAATCCCCGCAGTCATAAACAGATGCTAAAATACTCCAGTGCACATAGTAAACACTCACTAAAAACCACTGCATCATGAGCACATTCGAACATAAAAAACTCAAGACCTCAGATGACACGCTCAGAGTGATGTCGTTTTCACTGAGTCCACAGATAACGTCTCTTAATGCAATCAAGTGGCCTCTGAACCACGCAGCCCTGACCGCCATCACAAAAGATGTCTCGTGTTTACCAACAAACAGACAAATTATTGGTTTCTGGGAAAGAGCAGCGCACAGCGAACCCGGGAGGAAAATCTATCACTGATGACTTTCTTCACACAAGACTGTTGTAGAATTGTGGCTTTTGTGTGTCAGCGCAGTGCAGATAATTTCAAGCTCTAGTGCTCAATAAAAATGAAGAAAGAAGCATTTTTTAAGTTGCCAGGCAAGAACAATAGTATAATTTAGGCTTTGTCCCATTATAATTGAGCACCGATCTTTGACTTTGCCTTGAAATCCATTCTGCTTTTCTTGAAACGTATACAAGAATAACAACACCTAATGATCTCATCTGTGCCTTCAATTTGAGAGATACCTGCAATCATTGTTATTCATGGTTATTCAAATGGTTGGGCACAATGCAAACTCATAATCATTATGAGTTCATTATCTGGCACTCTATCTCTTCCCTGCTTTTGAGGTTATCCTGCCAGAGCTGTTACATGTTCTGCATTTTTGTGGTTATCTGTTCAGATCTTGAATAAGATGAGGCAAATAAATCAGTCAAGTCAGTCAAATGTAAACGCGAGATAAGACCAAAATGTACTCGCAGGAGGAACTCTGGTCTTTCCTCCGCTGCAGGCACAGGGGGAAACATTCCTGTATGTGCTGCAGACAATGGGAGAGGATGGGTGAGGATAGGGCCATAGGAACAGAAAACCTACTTTGGCAGATCATCCTTGCGTAAGCGAATGTGCAAGTGGGGTATCCGTGCACACGACGCTCGTACTTTACATGGCCATACCCCAGACTGTTACCCCCACACTGATATCCCGCAGCTATTGCCCCTCACCTGACCCAGTCCCTCCCCGCCCTGCAGCCCTGCCGCAAACAGGATGAGAGGGGCCGTTTTCAGCCCGATGGGGGGCAGTCATACTGGATCCATCAGTGTGACTGAGCTTAAGGCCCTCTCCTCTACGTAGTGGTGCCCAGCAGGCCCCCTCCGCCCCCCACGCCGAGCCCAGGTCTTTGAAATGAGCCCCCAGACTCCGGACTCCGGAGACAGGGTTTTGTCTGGAGGCAGCAGGGGGGCATTGATGACTGACTCTAGCTTTATTTTTGTGAACGCTGTGGACGTGGAATTACAGTTCAAGTCTCACAAGGAAAACACAAACAGGCTCGATGTGTTACAAAGTGAGTAATGCTCCGATAAGCAGACGCAGGCTTTGTTTTCCACACCATCATTAGCTTTTCCTTTGATAATTGGAAAATAGTCATTGCCCTCACTTATCAAAGTTACAAGCCTGCCAGGGAGGAGTACTATTGTTGATTTGGCTCATCACATTCAAGAACATGGTAGTGTCCAGTATGTATGACCTAATTTACACACACAAGCTGAGTTTTGTTAAGCATGTTTCAATCTGGTTGACTCTGAAGTGACAATAGAACCACTGCAACATTATTCCGTCAGTGGAAGTAGGAGGTTTACTAAACATTACATTCCGAGACATTATGTTTCATTCCAGGTTACAGGTGGCAAATGTGAATGTGTTGAAGTACGTCTGAATGCGCATCTAAGCAACAAACTTTAATTAAAGGTTAAATAGGCCTTTAATTAAAAGTCTTCACTTGAGTGCATTCCAGTTTGTTGCTGTGCTGGGGAACACACATTTACTCTCAGATCAAGCCGAGCTGACAGTCCAGACAATGGTCATATCACCAGTCAGGGGTCCATGTTTCACACAGACAAACCCAGGCTTAATTATGTATAAGTGCCCGAGGGCTGGATGCTGAATACCAGTGATTCCACACCAGCACCGTAACAACCCGCCACTGTTCCCAAGTCACCGCCCTATGATGCCGTCTACAACTTACATGCTATTATTATTATTATTATATTTAACTCAATAATGCGATGATTTTTAAGCAACATGAAGTGATGGTAAATGCTACACTTTTGTTATACTTACAGTCGCTCAAGCTCCTTCAAGTCTTGGAACGCTCCTCTCTCAATCATGGTGATTTTGTTCTCCATAAGCTGCCTGAAAAGAGATTATACAACATTATTTCAAAGCAATCCAAACAAGGAAACAACCTTAAATCAGGTATATACTGAGAGTAAAGTTTGTTTCTAGCTAAAACATTGTTTGCTGGTTATATGTTTGATCTGGCTAGTGCAAATACGTTCTTTCTTTCATTTTATGGAATTTGGAATTTTTGAGTTGCGTTATGTCATTTTTCTATGTTACAATTGTCTGGTTATGGTATAGCTTAATTTTCATTATAATTGAGACATTCTTAAATGCCACTGAGAATTTCCATTGTTATTGCAAAGAAAAATCTTGCACAGGTTTACCACGATATTAAATGTGTAATTCAAAGTAACTTCCCCAACATTACATTTTGTGGATAAGAGCCAATGGGAAAATGGTTGGTTATGGAGGAATTTCATAATAGAAAAGTCCGCCTTGAAAGTTGATTTGATAAAGACGGTCAATTGTGACTGACGACCCGGACAGGAGGGAGCAGAGCTAGACAGGGCAGAGAGATTGACAGCTCACAGGAGGAAGGCAGCGATGGCCAGAGAGATGGTGCTTCAGTGATAAAAGAGCTGAGGTGCAGATGGGAGCTGATAGAATGTTGAAACAGCGAAAGAGAGGGAGGCAGAAGACAATCAGAGCCGGTCGATAGCAGCCCAGAATTGACTTTAAAACTGGTCCATCACTTGGACACAGACTCATCTATCATCCAATTTACTCCCTATCTAACCACACGCCTGTGACTACTCATTCACTTAGGACAACTCCTCTGCCCCAAGCTCCAGCCTGCTGACCAAGCCGACACAGCCCTGAGCTCACCATAAACAATTTGTGGCCATGTAGCAAGATACAACATTATATTAAAAGCTTGGTTTAAAGACAGCACAATGTGTCTTTGTTTCTTGAAGTAATGTCCATAATCCAAATTGTAGATTTCCAATGTGAGTGAGAGTGAATACATGGACACTATGCATATCAAAAATATACATACGACACTGACATTTCCCCACAGTGGGACAAATAAAGGATCTCTTAATCTTAATAACGTCTGGCAGAATTGAGTGACTGGCAACACAAGTTTTTCTGCATGAAACTTTCTGCATGGAACAGGCCTACAAAAATCACATTCTTAAGTTGAATCTTAAAGTAAGCCGTGTTCATTTTGAATGTGGAAAGTTGACTATTCTCTAAGCAGCAACCAGGTGAATGAAAAGCAGGAAACAAGAGACAGAGAAAGTGCACACACCCAATTAAGGACATAATCTGAGGAGGAATTTCAGCAATGTGTATTCTTGGCCATTCACTTTCTGTGGCTGAATGCTGCCAGCGCACTGCACACTAGTCAGAGGGACAAACTTAACCTGACTCCATCACAGGTGGACAAACCTGTTCCTGCTCTCTCCCCCTCCTGTACGTGTCTCCCCTGCTGGCTGTCCCCTCTATACGACCGCTATCTTTGCTTTGGCCTCGCAGACTTCCTCAGCAGCGCGCTAATCACTGCAGCACATGGGCCACGGCTCCTTCAGTTAAAAATAAGAGCCTGACACTTCCAGCGGCAGATTAACACGGCAACATTAACAGGTGCCACATGGTTCACTATGGCCTCAGACGCAGTGCTGCATGCGGCACATCCAACTAATGAGGCGCACCTCGCACGCACTGTGATGAATGTGCTTCTTCAGAGTTGTTGGTGGAGAATGTGCTTTTGGTGCATTGTCTCCACACAAATGAGGGTTCGCATCACGGTGCATGGTAAAGTGGTGCGTAGTAACTTACAGCACTCGCAGATGTCTGAGCCCAGCTAAATCCGCCTTGGTGATTTTAGTCAGGTTGTTGTTGTTCAAGTCCCTGGAAGAAAAAAAAAGAGAATAAGGAAACAAAGTAAACACGTGACTGTTGGTGTGTAATTAAGGCAAGGACAAAGCCTGGACGTGCGTTTTATTCAAACTTCTGACCCTGAAAGTGGAGCCCAGGCAGCCCTTTGCACACCACAGGTATAGACTATGTAATGCCTGGTTCCCATTGCCTAATAAATGAGCAGAAGTTAAAGCCCACTTGTGCAAATCCGTTTTTTATTAAGTCGCTGGTCCGCAGACAAGACGTGGTCTGAAGGAACAACCGCGACACGACCACAGCCAAGCACAATATCAGACTCTCAGATTAGAGTCCACAGTTATACGCCACAATTATCCTACCTCTGCTTATAAATATGTTAGATAATGGCTGGTTGAATGGAGAGACTACAGTGACAAGGTGAGTCGTATGGAATATGCACAAGCAACATTAAGAATCCCCTGCATTCATTAGGCTTCTATTAGACCTGTTGAAATGATGTGCTGTGTAGTTTACCTATATGTCTGTGGAAATAACATCTTATCCTACCACTCTTCGGTCTTTAACTTTAGTCCTGACATAAACACTTTTGGACACTCTCTGTACATGTCGTAGAGCAAACTCACAGTCTCTCGGTGTTGCGGGGTATGTTCCGCGGCACGCTGCGCAGCCCTTGGCCGTGACAGTCCACCGTGGTCCCGGTGCAGGAGCACGGAGCCGGACAAGGCTGTGCTCGCACTCCGCTGTCTGCCGCCACAAGCAGCAGGACGCACGCCACCAGCACCGGGCAGACGGGGCTCACAGCTCCCACCATCACTGCGGCAAGTGGGGTCAATGCGAGACCCTTACGGCAGAGTAGAATAAAGCCTTATTAAATCCGTAAGAAGGTCCGTTAAGTTACGCTCCTGGTTGTGTCGTGAGTTTCCCTAAGATTGAAATTCACATGTGTCCTCTCCTCTTCTGACACCGCACAGTGTTGTCCCCTGTGTCTTTGTGGACGCGCTGGACCGGCTCTGTGGCTGCGCTACAGCGGCGCAAACTTCCACATGTCTCCGACATGCGGTGCACGAACCCCGGCTTCAGTCTGTGACTTACGCGGAAACAAACCCACTCCAAATGACTTCAGGAACCCCCGGATTTACGCACACTCCGCCTGACAGAGGCAGCAGTTAAGTCACAACGCGGCGGATCAAAACAAAGCAGCAGAGATAAGACTAGGTCCCGTTCATCAGTGTTGCAGGTCACAGCGGAGGCGAACGATGTGAGAAGCGTGTAATAATCCAAGTGTGCGTGGTGCGTGAAAGCGCTGCTCCTCAGAGACTGAGCGGAGAGGGAGAAGCAGGAGCGGGCTGTGAGACTGTGTCCACCCCCTCCAGCCTGCAGCAGGTCTCCTACACGTCACTCAGACTGCACAGGACCACTGCAGTCCACCTGCTGCCGCTGTCCCCATGAGAGGGGATCTCCTCCATCCAACTTTAGCTCACATTTAGCAACTTCTCCGTTTAAACAAACTAGCCTGTCCATAACAAATACATCTAATAATAGAAGCACATAAAGGCCTATCTTGAAATATTAATGTTTTGTTAAATATTTCCTCATACTCAAACAAAAGCAGAAATGACAACATGTATTATGGCTATCTTGGTCTGATAACCTGCAACATGAATGCTATAGTCACTTAGTAGTTTGATTACATGCAGTGAATCTATCTCATTACTTTAAAGATACTTCTAATTTGATAACAGTTTGGATTCTAAAACACTTGTTAGATTTATTAGTTACTTGCAAAACTAAAATACACAGTAAGACAGCTCTAACATTGACCATTTCGAATACAGAAAAACACACAAAGACAGTGACTGCTGTGATTTGAGGAAAACACCTCAAACACATATATTGATGTTTAAAAACAATATTTAAATAGATTAACACTTTGTAATGTAACTCAGTTACTTTCTTGAGGCACTAATTAGTGTGTTTTCTTTTTCTAAAGTTATCAGGAATAAGTAACTAAGTACTTTTTAAAGTAACGTAGTAACCATAACGGTTGAAAACATGGGGTAATTTTACAGTATTGTTTCTTATCGAACAATCCATTGTCTTACTTTGCAAAAGATTACAGTTGTGCATGATGAAATCCTTTAAGTCATGCAGCTGAGCGTCCACATACCAAACACAGATGTGATTGATAATTATCTGCATGCATTGTATTCTCTTGGTAATTTGTTCAATTGAAATGTTCTAGATGTATGTATCCTTGACCTTCATGAATCATTTTGAGCTCAAACAGTGTACATTGGCTGTAAAAATAGTGAAAGCAAAACAAAGGCCTTTATTGTAGATTATATCCTTGCAAGATTGTCCCTGAATTGGAAGTGGAAAGATATTGGGGAGTGATGCTGTACATTTCCATTTTGCAGCAGGCTCCAGGGCACAGGACTTGTTTGGACACAGTATAATCTGACCTGCCACCTTCACGTGCACATCCGCATGCTCCTAAATGCTTCAAATTACTCCGTAAGCTTACACAAGTCTTCCGGTGTCTGCTCCGCCTCTGGGTACATTTGGATCACAAACAAACTGGAGATTCCCCTCTGAAAATATACATTACATTTTAATGAGTGTAGAAGGAAGAAATAAGAGGACGATTATGAGGAGTGACACTTGAGATGGTGGAGACATAGTTTTAAATTGTTATTCCTAAGGCAAAATCAGGGAATGTTCTTACTAAATTACTTGACATGGCATTTCACAAACAAGTGGACACACATTTATAAACATTCAGATTCTAAGTCACTTAGAGTCTGAATGAAAATACAGTCTTAAAGTTGTGCTAATTTCTCCACCATTCCTGAGAAAGTTTCCAACAGGAAAGTTATTACCTCCGATCAGTGGCAGGCCTGAGGCAGGGGTCCTAGCTTCGGTGTCCAGCGTAGCTTTTGTATTTCCCGTGCGGCTGTCGAGACGTGATGGAGAGGTCGGGCATGGCCTGACAAGACTTCTATAAATAACTTTGCTTCATTATGAAATTCCATTGTTGTTATGCCAATGAGAATATGAGGGGAACAAAGATCTATTCATTAGTGAGTGAGATGCTCAGGCCAGATGATGCTTGTCAATGCAGAGGGGTGTGACCTGGCAGTGATCAACTATTCACAGAAGATTGCATCAAACTCACTGCAGGAGTTGTGGCATAAAGAGCATTTCATTAATAGGTCTCAGTTCATCAGTAATATCATTATCACAATCAATGTTCCTCTAATCAATATATCCTCTTCAAAAATGTCTTTATGAATACATTTTGAGGTTTATTACCCTTCATTATTACAAAACACTAAAATAGTTAGGGTAAGTTAACAGAGCAATCCAGAAGCTCATTCTACTGTGTGGGTTTAGAAGCTGTTTGTGTTATCTTTGGTTTATAGCGTGCACTAAAGCTGGGAGTGAGGGGCTGAGCCATGCACCTGGTTTAGAGACAGCTGCCACATGTTGTGCATGTTGAATTCCCAATGCAGAATATAGCATTATCAGTATAAAAAAATTACATCATACAAAAATACACTTTGTACTTGGGCGATAGTGGTTTCTGAATGACAGAAACAAGAAGATGTCAGTTTATGTCAGTTGGTTTATTACCTACCGGTGATGAAATATCCTTAACCATAAACTTCAACATGAGACAGCATTGGGTGAGAGTAAACATTTAATGTAGGTGTTCATGCAACAAAGAAGAACTTATCATTTACCCTTGATTCTGTGGCTAATGAGAGAATGTGACCCTATGCCTGCTGTTTTCCTATTGATGACAGAGACCCAGACTCCTAACTCTTTAACCTGTGGACTGCAAGAACTCTGTAAAGTCCTTTGAGATGACTGTTGTTGTGAATTGGAGCTGAACAAAATAATTGGGTTACATCCGATCCCACCTTGTGTCTAAAGAAAGACATACAGGGCCTTACTCTGATAAACTCAATAGGCACGTACCTGACTCAGCCTCAATTAGCCCTGAAAACACAAACACTGAAACAGCAACAAACTCCATTATTACATGAACATTATGGCCATCATGAATGTCCTGGAGAAAAAGATGGCAGAAGATTCGTCCTCATGTAACTCATGATGTTCATGTAGAGCTGTCATCTGGACGGGCAGCTTCCTCTTCCTCTTCCTCGGCCGCAGCAGAGGAGAATCCCTCTCTGGGCCTTGATGAGGAAACTGATGGCCTTAGTGATGTGAAGTGTCAATGATCATCTCTCAGGAAACAAGAAAATGGCCTGAGAATAAATTAGTCACAATTTAATCAACAGACAAAATAAAAGGGAATGTATCTGTCCATCCATCCATCCATCTTCTTCCCCTTAATCCATTTCTGGGTCGGGGGGGTGGCAGTCAGAGCTGCACCCAGTACACTCAGCACCGGCCGAATGTATATGTTTGATTTTGTATTAATTTTGTACATATTTTACAACCTACACCAAGGGTCTCCAACATATGGCTCCAGAACCCTCAGTTGCTCACTTCCCCCCTTTTCAGGTAGATCAAGAATTGAACACATTATTCTGAATGATTCACTTTTGAGTCCTTACCATAGACTGTATTAACGGACGTAGTCACGCCTATCTCCGCCGTTCTAACTAACGGGCCAAAAATTAGCCTCTCCTGGGGCAAAACAAAATGGCCGCGGGGGCTGGAAAATGCATCTGCGCACACGTCAGCCGGCTCCCGCATGCACGAACATGCACGCGCCCCATTCATTTTGACGACGGCTTTAAAAAATCATAGCGAGTAAACAAGAGTGGTCCGTGAAAATTCACTCCCCTCAGCATTGACACACATGTGGACCGGAGCTTTGGGCCAAGAGCCAACTTACGGACCAGCCTGTAAAGACGTTTTTGAGAGGTCAGAAGCTACGTACA
>JAPMNZ010914816.1:0-10603 GCA_029875035.1 Pomatoschistus microps
GTATATAAGCTAGTCCTCTTAAGTCTGTGGTCAGAACCTGTTAACCTAGCCTAACTTTCGTTATTATATCGCCAAAGCAACGTTTATTTAGGGGAAAAAGTGATCGCCAGCCATTCCCACAATAATAATAAAGAGACTTAATCTTACCTCTTTAAGTCTGGCGGCATCTCAGCCATGGCAGTGAAACAGGAGAAACTATCTTGTATCCATGTATTTTGTCAGTCACAGTCTGACAGTGGCGTAAAAAAGTTAATTAAGCCCTCTCCTCTTAGTCCATGGAAACTGAGACGTTCACGGCTGATATTTTACCGCAAAATAGCAAGCTTTAGAAGCTGTTTGCGCCACTGTTTCAGCGCATTAGTTTGACAGAGAGAATTTATCTCCGGAGGAATGCTGATCACACGCAGGAGAAGTCATGTGAAAGCACGGCGAGCGGGAGAGGACAAACTTCAATTATTCCCACGGATATTTTGATTAGCAAACAGACGCAAAAATAGAAACGTTACATATATTGTTAATGACAATCAACGCATTACCCCAATACATGTATTTCATTGGACATAAAAAATCAACGAGCAAATCCTAACTGTTCATTTATTTTTAAATGAGGATGATATGTTGTCATTTAAGACCCATATAATATTTAATACAGATGAAACAAATACAAATAATTATCATATATGTATGGCCTGTGATGGATCATGTTGTCTGTTCTCGATTGGACATGTCGGGCTCGAGAACGCGCTCCGCTGTAGTCTCTTCAGCAGCGGCTCGTGCAGTGAGAAACCATAGTAACCAGGCTGGGAACGAATCTATTATGGGCTGGAGCAACTACATAATAGCTGGGGTACTTCACTTAATACATTGTTTGTCCCAAAACAAAGAGTCTTATAAAAGTAACATTTTGTGAACACCATTTATCTCATTAGAAAACTTGACGCTTGGAGTGGATAGTTCCATTAGGTACTGCAGCTTTCTAATAAATATATATTTGTTCTGTCTCTTGCTTGATGTAATAATATACGAATATCAAAATTATATTTTGGTTTGTGTTAATATTATTATTGATGACTTGACTTATATCATGACTGGATGGTCAACTCAGGACGCCACCTGCAGCAAAGGCTCTCCACGTATTTATAAAAAAATAAAAAAATAATAAAAAGGTATAATTTGTTGATAAAAACAACAGTCTATGATAAAAACACACAAAATGTATGTCTATTGTAAATGCAGTATTCTTTGAGACACAAAAAAATCAATGACATTAAATCTGGGGTACATTTTAAAGTAAAGACTGGTTCCTCGCTCCAAAACAGATAAGTTCTATCAGAAGTTTTCACATGCTTGTATCTTTGGATTCAGATTTTTCAGACAGAAACGTAAAAAAGAGAGACCACCTGACTCAGGAACTCAGCTTTTAGCCCAGTGCTTCAAAGAGTGACTCCCAGGACTCTTTCTCACAATTATGTATTATTTATTAACAAACATACATGAATTAAAAACAAAGCTTGTTTTCTACTAGGGTAAAGATGTGGGTCTGATGTGTGAAAAAATATAAATAAAAACCTTTACAAGACCCTTTTTGTTAGGACTAACAAAATATATTATCTATGACAAAAAAGTTAGATACCCCAGCTTTAAACAAAGCTGCAATAAAGAAAAGAAATAATCAGAGCAAAAGGCAATATCTTTAACAATTAAAGCATGGATCAACATGAGGCGTATTTAGAAAGGCCACGTGCCAACAAAAACATGTTGAAAGAGGCTTAACCTACATACTGTAGATAATCATGGAATATTGTCTGCGTCAACAGAATTTCAGACAGACCTTACAGCAACGTGATATTTTTCATATCAAATGTCCATATAAACATGTTTTTAAGTCTTAAAACAGTGGCATAAACCATTTGTAAAATAAAAATATATGGTCATGCCAACTGTTTATCTAATAACAACATTTCTTTCTCCAGTTTCTTCATCTTTAGTGCTCGATAAGCCATCAACTGTTCACGATTCTCAATCTCCTTTTTTAGATAAGTGCAATAAAGAGACCTTAAATCATCCTTCTGTACCTGAAATATAATGAATGATTCAAATGATTTCATTGTTGATACATTTACGTGGAATATTCTCAAGCCCAATCTCACCTCAACATTCCCACAACGGGAGGCATTTTTATTTCCCAAAGAAACAACCTCTTGCAAGCTGCTGTTGTGCAAATCCAACTGTAATGATAATAACAAAGAACAATGATGTCATGTGAATATTTTGCATTAACCAATAAACTGTTTTACTCACACTTTCATAATGAGAGTCGCTGACGTCGGTCTCATCGCTGCTCACACTTTCTGGTTCAGTCTTCGTCACAGGCATCAGGATCACCGGGTGGCCAGACACTGGGGGAATCAGATTCTATGAACTGTGAAATGTAATAATATCTGCACAAAAATACAGTATGTGCAGTGCAATTTACTGTGCAGGAGGTTTTTGAGAAATTGAACAACATGAACAAAAAGGTTGTCCTAGAGCTGTGTGTTTGTTTATGATAAAAGGTGCATGATAGTAACAAGGCAAAAGGAGATTCCACTCACCTTGCTGCTCCAAATAGATCTATATATATATATATGTACAAGTACAAGTACACATACACACACACACACAGTTTCTGTGATCTGTCAGATCACAGAAACTAAGCAGGACAGGACCTGGTTAATACTGTGATGGGAGACCTCTGGGAAGACCTGCTGCTAAACTGCTGTTGTATCCTTAGGCAAGACACTTGACCTGAATGATTGGTGGTGATCAGAAGGGCCATTGGATTTGACCGATTAGTAAAGCTACTGATCTGTCAAAGATTACCCAGGGGCTGTTGTGGCCACTGACCACAAGGAATAATGTATTTGCAGCTCCATTGACAATTGACAAACACAGGGAAGAGTTCCAGAGGTTGTGAATAAGAGAGTGAAAGAAACGTACCATTAATATAAGCGTTAGAGGCTTCAGTATCACTCAGGGGCTCGATACATTCAGCTGAAGGAAGAACTTCCACTCGAATCCTGTCTTTTAGTGACATGGCGTCAATGGGAGACAGAGGCGGGATGATTCCATTCTTCAACATCTCTGCTCTTCGTCGTCTGGCTGTAAAGAAGTTGAGTGAGAAGCCAAATGATACTGAGGGAAACGTGTGCAAACATTTATAAGAATGTTTTTTATTTCTGTCAACCTGAATTAGGGCTAGAACGTTCCATTTTATTACCTGATTGTATGATGTTTTTGTGTTTGATTTTCACTTGTTGCCAACTTCTTTTGTAACCGCTGTCTGAAGCCCTGTAAATGAATTGCTTTAGACCATGAAAGAAATTGTGAAGATAAAAATACAATAAATTGCTTATTCTCACATATTGATTTTGTCTGCTATTCTCTGCCACGCCTCCTCCCTTAACCTCGAAGCACTAGAGGTGTTGGATTTGGCTGTTAATATATCTCTTTCTTCCTCATACAATTTCAAAATTAATTCTTGCTCTTTGGTGCTGAAAAAATGAGCTCTTTCTTGTTTCCTCATCATTTGTAGTTCTGTAAAATAAACAAACAAACAAACATGAAAATATTATTTTATAGAAGTGATGCTGTATTGCATCACTTCCCTGTGTACCTTTGTACACAGGGCAACAAAGGTACACAGGGCACCTTTGTTGCCCTGTGTACCCCCCTACAGCCAGCAAAGGCACAAATACCCCATGTTTTAAGAAATGCATGCATTTCACATACTCTACGGGATTTTGAGGGAGGCCACACATTGCCAAGATACCCTCTGTTTTCTTTGTCGAAAGTTTGATTAAAGCTCAAATTTTGCATCTATGGCTATTTTATATTAATTTTTTGTAACTTAGTTCAGGTATTGTCAAGTGATTACTATGTTCTAGCTTGAGTTCAACAGAATATGTGTATGCTTGAAAGAACAAAAAGGCACAGGATCAATTGTAAGAAAGCCTTGCTATAGCAGACTGATAAGACATATTACATTTATTTACTGCTTTTTAGGTTCAATGTTGAGTTTTTTTTCTTGAGAGAATTAGCTTTAAAACATGAAAAAAACATGCCTTGGTAGCCCATATTTACAATAAAGCAGTTGAATTATGTTTGCCACCTGTGACGCCCCCTGTAATTCCCCGCGGGGCCCTGGTTGGGAAACACTGCTGTAATAAACAGTATTATTGGTGTTTTGAGGGAGGACCTTGTACCTCGCTCAGCTTCGATGAGGGCTGCTATCGACAAGGGATTGCTCTCGCCTTCCACCGCAGCCTGGACAGACGCAGTTATCCGAGATGTTTCGAGGCTAGATTTACTAATCAAATCGTACAGATCCGCCATGGTGACAGCAAAAAGTCAGGTTTAACACCCTCTCCCACACGTCATCCAGCGCACCGCCGCTTCTGTCGCCAACAAAGCGCAGAAATCCGGTCCTGGAGGAGGCTACAGCTGAAGCGAGGTTATCCGCAGGCTTTGTTAACCCTGGATTTTTAAATTCGGCTTAAAGCGCGTTCATGTGAAAAGGCGGAGAGAAGCTTAACTCAGTGACGCACCAAGGGGCGTGTGTGGATTTAATTAAATAATAAATCAGAAAAAAACAAATAGTGAAGTATATACAGCACGCTCTTAATTACGCGTCCTCTAATGCAATCAGCATCAATTCAGCCTCGAACAAATACTATCTTAAGACTACCCCCACTGGTCATTTTTCTGTTATGTCAAGGTTTACTTTCTTAGGTATGCCAATATATTCCTTGTCTATTGTGCTATAAAAGTAGACGTGCACATTTTACGAACAAGTTCAAGTGAGTTTGGGCCAAGTATCAGATTTTTGATTATGGATGACAGCCTCCTTCAATTTACATTTGAAGACCAAGAAAATCAAACCTTATCATTTACAATGACTAAAAGTTGTCATTTGGTCAAAGAAAGATATATATCTACTTGTTACAAAGCATTCAGAGCTTATCTGTATGCACCACCACTGTTGTGCAACACGAATTTATCTGTAATAAAAAGGTTTATCTTTTTTAATTAGATAATAGAAAAAATATTCAATATAATACACTAATGTACAAAAAATTGGTAGATGCCATCATTTTGTACTAGTTCTGACGTAAAAAATGATATTCCATCATTACACAAAAGGTAAAATGTTCTGTTTATGTGAATTGTTTTAGAATAAAGAATAAATACCAAACTAGTTCCAATTCTAGGTAAATTCTTAAACAAAATCTACACAAATCTGACCAGTTAGCTTTGTACAATTACGAAAACATGAGACCAATTCAAGTTTAAAGTTTAATTTGTACATAGTTTTGATATATGGTCCAGGTCAGAGCACACTGTACATTTGGGTTATTAAGAGAGCACATTGGTAGAACATAAATTTTTCGAAGTGGTGTGGTCCAGAGTAGAGCAGGGCAAGGACTGGTCCCGAGTCCGGCTTGAGTTAGTTAGATGTGTTTACTCATCATGGCCCTCATAGCCATCGGGGAGAGCGTTGACGTGGGAATTGTGGAAAAGCGAATGGTTTCCATCACCCCAAGGGAATTTCTAAAGGAAGAAAAAGATAAAATGTCAATACAATTCAAACAGATTAAGGTTCAATTCAACATTTACCTTAGAACGAATGCGCAGATGGGAATATGCCACAAACTCTGGTTGTTCATGCTCTTGGTGTTGTTGTTCCTTCAGGTAAGTGTTGAGCATGCACACAGCAACTCCAGGAAGGGCAACCACAAATGACAAGATTTTCCACGTCTTTGCTAAAAAGAGAAACGAAGAGGTTTAGACTCATCTTTGGTTATTAGTCAACGCTCTTTGGAGAAGAAAGTAAATACCACCTCACTTACATACGAGAATCAATCACTGAGATAAGGTCAGACAGCTAGCCTTCTCTGACCATTTAACTTGAATATTGATTTAAACATGCGTTAATAGTCTTCAACTAAAGCGCAAGCAAGAAGTGTTCAGGTTTTATAATCAACTACATACCAGTTAGGTAAGCTCATGAAAAGCGCATACTACTGGTAGCTAAGTTAGCAGTGTTGAAGCAAATAAGCAAATAGCTAATGCTAGCAAGGTCACTCTCTAAAAGTTGAGCTAAAATTATAACAGCGTATTTGAGATGTGTAAAAAGAACAGCTGCCTCACCTGCTTGTTCCCCGTGGCCTCCTGCAACAGCAGAAAGTTGTCGTTTCTGAGCCAAACTGGACCGGAGCAGAGCCCGAGAGACGCGTCCGAGAGCCGCCATTTTGTTTCATAGACAAATGCTACCGGATGTTATTCATACAGATTTATGCAGCGCGACCTCTAGCGGCAGCTGTGGGACGGTGCATCCTTAATGCTTCCAAATTCCAAATCCATCTTTGGGCTATAAAAAAGTATATTATGAGACGGGCAGCTTCAGGTTTGGCCAAATCAAATTAGACGTGTTTTGAATGCCACTTAGGTCACATTTGATACCTTAAAGATCAATAAAAACAGATATAAGTTTGGAGGTGGACCTTGGCATAATCAATGGATGTTGCATGGATCTGTTGTTGATGAGTGATGGTTGTGGTTGTGCCAGAATAAACTGTTAAAGTTAAAAGTTATAGTTATAACTCAAATGTTGATTCATGATTATATCTGCAATGACTAATGCAACAAAATAAAATAAAAGATCTATCATGAAGTTTGAATTATTTATTAGTGTATTTACAGTTCTGTTCTCTGAACTATGTGATGTTTGATGTACATTGAGTCATCAGTTTGTTTCTCCTGGAAGTGGATGAATTTCCAATCTCATGGTCAGAGTCCAACTGTACTTAGGCTCTTGTTGTGGAAAAGTACGTTTAACAAATTCAGTTAAGTAGATCTTTGCAACATTGATCACAATTCTGCTCAATAAGTTGATTTTAATCATTCAAACTTTCAGAAATGGAAGCAGAGCCGAGGTATCACCAGTTTGGTCCTGTGTCCACTGAGCACACATCAGTGACTTTACAAAAAGGTAAATAACTTCCTTTTTTATTCCAACTGAGTCTAAAGACACTCTAACAAACACACAACTGTCTTTTAGGTATAAAGAGTATCATTGTTTACGTTTTGTATGGTGTCCTGTTGCTCCTACTGTTTATTCTGCTGTTAACAACAGGAGTCAAATGTAAGATTCAAGTCACTCAAATATTTAACACAATGTCACAACGCAATAATCTTTTTTTTCTCAAATTAGTTTCTCAAATTAGTAAAGATGTGAATTATATTAAAACACAACTTGCACTTTCTGGCCAAACTGCACCCAGTCCTGGTAAGTTTGTTCTTTATTTCACTTATATTCAAACACAGCTGTTAAACCCACTTTGTAATGTTGACAGATCACCCTGAAGCTCAAAGTCAAAAGGAAGAACACAGACAGCCGGTATATCTCGAAGAAATTTCCCCAGTTCAGGGTAATACACACAAAATTGTATTTGAAAACTTATCTATACGTTTTTGTGCTTTAAAAGAATATATGTATTGTATGTTTGTATTCATCTGTACTTTCTACTCTGCTACATTTGTAACTGGACTAAATATCCAAGTTTAATACAGTTGTAGCTCTGAGCATATTCAAGATGAAATTCTTCCTAAAGTCCAAGTTCAAACCTAAAAGGCACAATTTGTAGGATTTTGAAATAACAACATCCTGAATAATTTCAAACTACATATTACATTTCCAACAAGTACAAATCACAGAAAGTAGAGCAGTAGTTATAGTCTCACATTGGGGTTGCCAGTTTCTTTGGTGG
Source organism: Pomatoschistus microps (assembly GCA_029875035.1). Taxonomy (NCBI): domain Eukaryota; kingdom Metazoa; phylum Chordata; class Actinopteri; order Gobiiformes; family Gobiidae; genus Pomatoschistus; species Pomatoschistus microps. The sequence goes on from JAPMNZ010914816.1 coordinate 7,809, forward strand.
AATTAATCAAGTTGAGCAATTAGAGGAGCAGTATTTCCAGAAACTTTTACACCAGTTTAATGCAGTTTAAAGTACAAATATAAACAACTATTTGTCTTTGTTTGCTATGGTTGATTGCACATGACAATTGTGAAAATTGAAGCAATTGAAAGTTAACAGTTTCCAAAGTGTGTGAAATACTTTTTATTAGGCAGTAACTACTACCTTTTGCCCTTCTACCATATGAACTGACACTTTTTGTTTTTCTACTAAGGACAATGTCAAGAAGGATGGATCTCTGATGAAAAACGCTGTTACTTTGTGTCGACCGAGTCTGCGTCTTGGAGCGACGCTGAGACTCAGTGTAAAAGTCTCCAGGCTCATCTACTCGTCATAAACAACGTGGAGGAACTTGTAAGTTTAAAATACAAGTTATATGACTTATAACACAGTCTTTGATACATGGACTAAAGACACTAAACAACAAGCTGATTAAAGTTTATAATAGAAAGCGCATTGGTAGAAGCTTTTAGAATAGAATGACTTGAGTTAATGGAAATAGTATCTTTAGGAATCCAATGAAATGCAGGCTATATGCAACTTATTATGTGGAAAAAATGTTGCTGTATGAGTGGTCAATCACAGTGGTCTCTTGGATGTTATAGTATCATTTGTTTGTACAATTTTCTTTAAGATTGTCTTCTTTTAACCCTGCACCAGAAAACTTCGAAAACAATGGCTACTCAAGCACTGTAAACAAAACAAAAAAGGGACACTATGTTGCCAACTCTTACAGCCTCTGAGGCACTAAAACGTCAAATATGCAAGAATATCCACTTTTATTTCTTATAAATGTATCAACAATTTAAGGTTTTCAGTAGTCTCCAATCCCTGTTCATATTTGCCACCTATCTAATAGGACTACATTTCAAAAGTTGTCGCTCTTAGACAATACTATTGGATCGGGCTTGTTGAGCGTCACGAAGAAGGGGACTGGAGCTGGGTGGATGGAAGCAACTTCAATTCAGCGCAAACGTAAAGAGGAAAAAACAGTTTCTGAAATGTCCTTAAGAATGTCTGCCTTGATATGAACGTTTTGTTTTATTCTCATCAGTTTTTGGGATAAGGGTCAGCCTGATAACTGGGCTGAGCGAGAGAATGGAGAGGACTGCGTGCAGCTCCATCCCACGTCCAGCCGCAAACGCAGACTGTGGAACGATGCAGACTGCAGCCTGGCGTACTGCTACATCTGTGAGAGTTCTCTGTAGACCAGACCTGGGCCACCACATGCGGCCCGATTCACATTTCTATTTGGCCCCCGGACCCTTCTCAGCTCAATGTAACTTTATATGTGCTGCCATGGCCTGTTATACATTTATTCTGTTCTCATGAATGAACCCAACATGTTATAGGTAGTATAAACTAGTGGTAAGTAAGTAATCTATATTTATATACCACCTTTCACAGACCAGAGTCACAAAGCGGTTTACAATTGTTATTTTTGGGCATTTGTCCTCTCACTCCATACAGAGATGGGAGCGGGGCCAGTACAGGAGGCGCATGCCAGACCTATTGTACATGTTTTTAGTGGTAACTAAATTACCACAAACACATGGTATTTTCATGTGTGTTCGATAAAAAACAAAATATCCAAAATGTTAAAATTTGACTACTGAAGTAGGTTTTTGCATAATCAAAAACAAAAATTAACGACATGAAATTGGGTCCGGTCCTCCACAATAAGGCGATATCCCAATGTGGCCCCCCGAAGAAAATATTTGCTGACACACATGCTTCTATAATACAGCAGAGTGGGAATGTAACTGGAATGACTTTGATTTATCTAAGAATATGATTAACATTCAAATCAAGCAATGTGTCCCAACCTTCTTTGTCCTCTACCCCGTCTGAAAAACAACCTTTTTTTGGCTTTCCTATTTCACCACGGTCTGCATCATCTTCTCAAGGGGATGTTTATTTTTAGCTCATCATTTGTTTTTCTTTTTTTTTTTACATGTTGGTATTTTAATCACATTTTTATGAGACTTTAGCACTGTGCCTATGACTCTTTGTCTGGGTAGGTTTCCTCCAGGTTCTCCGATTTCTGTCATCACAGTTATTGGGAAGATATCGATACTCCAAAAAAATGCTTTGTGTGACCTTGGTCTGTGAAATGCGCCCTATAAATAAAGATGACTAACTACCTAACTAACTAAAGTGGACTGAACCCAAACTGGACCAAAGAAAGGCTTGTTTTTGCAGACTGAGGATGAAGACATTGTGTGGTTGCTAATCATTATTTCCTCCTGTCAATGTCTGAAATGTAATGATAATACTGGCTCCTGTAATACTCTCCTCTCAGTGGGAAACTGAACTAGAGGCAAACTGTTTTATTGACAACATATTAAGACAATTCCAAAAAAGCCTTGAGCAAAAGTCATTAATTGTGTTACGCAGCAATCACAGCTTTAATTATTGTTTTGTTCTGAGTATAAATATGGAAATAGGATCATTCATTTGCAGCGGTCACTGGGCAGATGTGCGTTGTCTTCATTGTATCCGGCTTCAGCGAAACATTCCGCCGCCTTCCTGTCACACTCACAGATGAACTGCTCACACGGGTCATTTTTCTCTGCAAGATAATGATGACCTGTTTTATCAATATGAAGTATTACAGATCACAATGGCACTGATAAACTGGATTCTATTGGTAATGAAAAGACATTGGAAAAGAGTCATTTCTTGTATTTGAATGATTTTTTTTATTATTATTGTTAGCTACTAAAAGATTGGGCCACATGCACATATTAATACAC
>JAPMNZ010914839.1:0-11031 GCA_029875035.1 Pomatoschistus microps
TGTGATTAATCGCGATTAAATATTTTAATCGTTGGACAGCACTAAATAAAATCTAAATCTATAACTCTAGCATGTATAAAATCCATATCTTTAGCATTATGAGTGCAACAACTCTGACTTTAGCATAATAAAGACGTATAAAATCTCTACCTTTGGCATAATAAGAATAAAGTATAAAGTACTGTGTTCAAGTCTGTAATTTTCAAACCTCAAAAGTGACAAAAGTGGAGATGCATACCTCAAATACAAACTCAGGGGGACTTCATTCTATATCAACCAAAATTTAGGACCACATTAAAATCACTGTGTATCTTAGTGCGATGAATGATTATTCGGAATGATTTAGAGGAGGATTGAAAACGTGTTTAAATTGGATTCAATAAAACAAAACAAAATGTTTTAAAACTAAGAGCTTGCTTGGAAACGAGATCGTACTGAATTGCAAGTGCGGTCTCAGGGCAGTGCATGACATGTATGTATTGACAAACTGTAAAATATACCCAGCCCTAAATCACATGTTACAGTAAGTGGCACGTTGGCGCAGTGGTTAGCCATTGTTCTTCACAACAAGAAGGTCCTGGGTTTGATTCCACATCCAGGCCTTTCTGTGCAGAGTTTGCATGTTCTCCCAGTGTCTACGTATAGATTTCCCCAATCACTAAAAACCAAGTACCATAGGTCTGAATGCAATGAATGAGTGAAGGAGGCTTGGATTCTGTCATCATCATGTGTGGAGTGAATGTACATTACTGATACAACAAGAACTGTAAAGCTTTGTGTGACCCTGGTCTCTGAAATGCGCTATATAAATAAATGATAGATACTTACTAAAAATAGTCCTAAATCACATGACAAGGAAGTGAAATCCAGAAGTCAAGATACAGTGTTGTGAGAAAAAAAACGAATATCCAAGAGAGAGTATTTAAGACAATTACCTAAACATTTTCAAGATTCAAGAATGTATTCGCCATTTGCAGTACAACCACAATGGAAAAACTGTGCAAGAATCCCCCAGTGTGCACCAGACAGAGAAGACGGCACACACCAGAGCTCTTGAATGTTGTGTTACAGTCATTTAGAATTGTTCATCACTATAACTTTTATTAACCTGCATGATAAATTAACGAAATACTGTTGACATAGTTGATAATATCAGGTCCAGTGTCAATGGTGTTATTCCAAAAAAATACAAACATTAACCATTCATAATTTTTCTTTGATAAATATCTTGTATAAAAAGTGCTCGTGCTGCGTTCAGGAGCCATGTGAGTGTGTAGCGAGCGCACTAATGTCCCACTTTTCGAATTTTTTTATTTATTTATTTATTTTTTGCCCCCTCATTCACGTGATGTTATTCCGGGTAACACCTGACAGCTTCACCAGATTACACAACTGGAGAAACAGCCACGACAGCAAAACAACAAATCTATATTTTTAAGCAGCACCTCAGGGGAACAGCGCCGGGTTCAGAGGCACTGGGACTGCTCTAGTTTAACAAGCTCAAGACTAAAACGTGCTACAGCTTCAAACGCGGGACGAGGAGAAGAAGTCGGCCGCATGCATTAGCGGCAGACTGTCAGCGCACTCAGGAGCAGGAGAGATCGGTAACCAGGTCACGGCGAAACGGGAGGAAGACTTGTTTTAGCTCTAGTCGATGAAAGCTTTATCCTGAAGTATTGGCTTAACACACATTTGTATACAACACAGGGAGAGTCAGGGGTAATGGTTATTTCTGCACACGCAACACTGCAAAGAAATAAATACAAAAATGCATGTACGTTGTTAAAGGGATTCCATGGAAAGAAAAAATGTAAAAAAAAATTCTCACAAGAATTACTTTTATATGTCATACTATACACGTACTGTTTATTATAGCCCACACACGTTTGTTATTACGTCTGTCTGAGGGGTAAAGTGATCAACGTGGTCTGTCTGTTTGTCTCTGATCAACATAACTCAACAAAGTGATGGGATGATTTGTACATTTGTATAGGAAATGTTCACGGCCCAGTGAAGTGATTACATTATGGAGGTGAACGGATCAGCATCTGGAAGAAAGTTTCTTATTTCAAGGAATGGAACAGCGCCTTTTGGAGGAGGTCTGTGCTCCACGAGTGCTTTTTATTGTTTATAATTTTTTGTGTCTGTACATCAAACAGACAGACGATGTTTGTTGTATAGTGTTATCTGTTGGCTCAAAGTCTAAAAACAAAATAATAGCTTTGATATAAGACCATATTAAGTAAGTATATATATATTTCTTGCACTGGAGGATACAGTAGTTTATACTGTGCTTCTTTATTAAGCTAAAGACTTTTTAAAGTATAGAGTTATTTTAGATAACTCGCGTTGTGTTTCCTCATTCTTAATATTCTGTAACTTGTGATGCAACACTGACATTTTCTCTTTGAGGGACGAATAAAGGATCTTAATTTTAGATACTAAGTCAAAATATACAACAAATTATTTTTTATGGGATAGGAGTTTATATGATTTTTGTTTTCTCTTCATCCTACTCCTGTTCTACTTATCATGGAATGTATAACTGTTGTATTGGCTGGATTATAGTGATATCTCTTTGCATTGCCATGAGAAAAAGGGAAAAAAAACAATAAATACATGAAAAATGAATATATAAATTTTACAACTTTGGTTAATTTTTGGCCATTTACTCTCATGTCTATAGTGAGCCGACTGTCGCAAGGGGACGTATGAAGAAACAACAACAACATTAGTACAGAAAAGCAGTAGATTAAACAACATTGAGCTGATATATTACTTTTAAATTATTTTACAACCCATAGTTTACTTCTACCAATTACGGAAACAACACACACCAGAATCCATAAGTAAAAATACAGTAATATACAAACATAATGTGTAATCTTCCCTAAAAACTACCACCGCACATCACTGGCAGCCATCTTTTCAAGGGTAAAGTAAAGTGCTGACTATTGCTGTATTTGTAGATTTACTTTATACTACTTTTAAATTCTGGCAAATACATTAAAAGCGTAAAATAGCACCTGGTTACAGCGTCATGAATATTGTACGTGTAGTGTTGAGGTTTCCCAACAATATATGAACATTTAACGACTGCATCATTTAACATCTAATTGTGATGAAAGTAGTGATTTCCCGGGCTGATTGTAGCAGACTGGATACATCAGAATGACTCATGGATGTCTTTAAGGTTGTATGCAGCGGCGGCTGGTGACTCAGAGACTCAGTGGATTAAATAATATCACATTCTTAGACATTTATCTGAATATGGCACATGGACCCTGCCTTCTCAAACAAACAGGGCACTGATGATACCACACTATTTATTCTGGATCTAACCATTCTAATGTAGATGAGGCACCATATCAATAAAACATGTAATTAATCAAGACATATCCTTTGCCAGGCAAGCGCTGCGAATAGTCGGTATTGTCCTTTGGGTGGTCGTCCGCTAAAAATCTCACTGGTTGACAAAAGACACCAACAAAAGCTTTTCACTTCGCTCCCTCAATTCAATCTTTTCAATGACAACTCTCATATTCACATGTTCAATTCCCTCCAAAGATCCATGCCATAATTTGTAACCAAATAAGAATAATAATAATGCATTTTTTATAGTGCTTTTCAGGACACTGAAAGACACTTCACATCTAATTATTCTTTCACTCCATACACAGTTTTGATAAACTACTACTGTAGCCTCAGCTGCCCTGGGGCACACTCACAAAAGCAAGGCAACCAGTCTGTGTTATCGGCCCCTCCGACCACCACCAGCCATTCACACACACTCATTCTAGGCAATGTGGGTGAAGTGTCTTGCCTAACTCTGCCGCCCGCCTCATCACTCAGACCGGCTCCAGAGAACACATCACACCTGTCCTTCATAAACTCCACTGGCTCCCCATGAAACAGTGAATCCATTTCAAAATCCTCTTCATCACCTAAAAGCACTCCATAACCTCGCTCCTCCATACCTCACTGAACTTCTACAGCCCTACAGTCCCTCCCGTCGACTCCGATCTGCAGACTCACATCTCCTCACTCCCACTGTCAAATCCAAGCACTGAACTTTGGGGGACCGAGCTTTCGCCATCTCTGCCCCCGCTCTCTGGAACTCTCTCCCCCTCCATCTCAGAAACTCGGACTCACTAAACTCCTTCATAAAACAACTAAAAACTCACCTCATTTTGTGTGTCTGTCTGAATGTGTGTGTGTGTCCTGAATTTTGAATCATCTTTGAGTTTTTGAAAAGCGCTACATAAAACCAATGTATTATTATTATTATTATTAGGGACACAACAACAGTTTACCAATGCCTTTTTAGTTTTGGGCATTTTTCATCCATTAGGTGATTGTGCATTGCAGACTTGTGTATATTGCACCCTGTTGAAATGCTGTGTGAACCCTGGACAACCGTGGGAAATGTTGGCCTGTTTTTAAACCCCCACCGACTTTTCATTACGGACAACACTCATCAAAATGAAAGGATCAAAACAAACTTCCAACTTTTAAAGTTCTTCTAAAGTGCACCGAAGACTCCGAGGATCCACTATAATCCACATTATTGCTTGGACTACAGCAATCTTCTCGTCCACATGGAGCGATAGAAACATTTTTACGAAGACAGCTTTATAAAGGAAAGAGAAGTGCACACTAAAGCCCATACTCTGATGGTAAGAGCTTCACTCATGTTACGACGTCCTTCAAGGTATTTAGGATGATTATGGGTAGCTGTCTCTCTCTAAAGAAGGCAAATGCCCTAGTTTAAATTCGGTCCTCTACCATCATTCACCTCTTCTTAGTCAAACCTCCATCATTTTTCGCTCATGTGACTTCAATGGAGTTATTTAACCTTCTTCACCTAACCCACACAACATCACAAAACAATTTCTGTCTAAATTAATTAAACACACATCTCCAAAAAGACTAGCTCAATAGGCAGGTTAAATGGGAAAAATAGTTGTTTTGCCCAGTATGATTAAGCTTGATTCTGATAGGAAGCAGTCATTTTTTAACAATAGATAGATAAATAGACCTTTGAATATACATGGGTTGGAATGCATTGAGTAACGCAGTCCATCTACAAATGATACTAATAGAAAATGTAAGAAAGATCAGACTGATTGAACTTCAATGCATATAGGGTTAAAGTTATGTTACACTAATGGGACCAACCACACATCACTAATTCCACATGAAACATTCTCCAGACATGTCAGTGGATAAGCTGGAGGCCCATCATGATTCTGCCGTGGTGGACCCGTGCTGATGGAGACTTCTCTGTGTTGCATTAAACATGTGCTACTGCCACTTGTGCAGTATTCATGAGCGCTGTGGATCCAGGAATATGACAGCAGCAGACTGAGAGAAGCTGTGGGCAGACATACAGGGCAGGGGGCTGAGAAGGGCACAGTGCTTGGCCGTCTCACCTCTGAGGATGGGATTTTGGACAAGTCATCCGTCTATTTGCATGTGCCACCCGTCTATGTCTGCTTTTATTTTCAACCCAAAGCACCACTATAAGCTAATTCTGCTGTTTATTAACCAAGAGTTGTCTGTTACATAAGTCACTGCTGCTACTTTAACGGACAAAAGCTTGACAAGAGCAACTGTCTTTTGTTCGACAGTATATTAGCACCACTTCAAACCTGTTGCTATGTGTACGCTTTAGAAAAACACACACATAAAAGGGAAAAAATCCGCCATATTTGATATAACATGGTTTGCATGGACATGTATTAGTGTTCCTCATTGGAAGTAGCAAAAGCCAGTTGGAATATGCAAATATTTCTTCTAATATGGCAAGAGCCCAAGTGCGTAACAATCACCCATTTTAAAACAGGTTGAAATGTGGCGATTTGCTATTGAACTGTACAAAACCATGCACTATTATACTACACAATATGTTGTCTGTGGCAGTCGCTGGGTAGAAACATTCAGTGTGAGATAAATGTGTTCAAGTAAACTATAACCACTGGCATTTGGTCTTTCTAATTCAGCTCCGAAATCATTTAGGGTCTACACTTTGCCTGATCACAGTTAACATTGCGGTTACAGTACAATGTTGTTGCTATGCAGCATCACAGCTCTCATTTAACCAGCCAATATTCGCCTGTAGCACCAACACAAGACATCTGCATTTGAGCCAGCCCTAAGCGTACATCTGTGTGCTAGCTAGCTGTGTGTGAGGACATGAAAACCTGTGTGCACTGCGGCTAAGAGAGTGAGCTTTGTCACGCGGCAGCAGGGAGAGGGGAACACTGCATTCAAAACGAGGATATCCCTGTTCTGCTCTGTGTGCAGCGAGAGGCACACCAGCCACATGCAGCCAATCAATTCACATGCACCAACATCGCTCATGGGAGAGAAGAGGGCTTTTCCACACACCGGCTTCAAACAGCGAACTGAACCTTCTACAAGACGTGTTCAAATAAAGACAGAATGGCTCTTTATAGTATATGTTTCAGCCATTTTATCTTAGCGTGAACATAATGCTGGTGAGATGACAGACACACATGCTGCTTTATCATAGTAAGAGGAGGGGTTTCCCTGCAACATGCTACAGGGGAATGGTGTTTGTGACAACGCCTGCCTGATGTAATGTTAGTGGCTATTATGAAATTGCTTAACATTTGCCAGTTCAATGGCAGTTTTTTTCCCCTATTGATTCATTATGCGCAAACTTGTTCTCAACAAATGAAATACTATTGTGGGAGAATATGAAATATAAAAGCTGTGCTTAGTAATACACATCCATAAAGCTGAACTAAAACAACTAAAATGAAATATTGTGCAACTGGTATGCTGTACAGGATTTCCCTTTGGTGGCTGCTTCCCAAGAACATGGTGTCCATGTTTAATGCCAGATATAAAAAATTAAATGGATGAGAAAAAAAGAGAATATTTTTTCAGGAATCCATGCAATGTTTGATGTTATCTGTTGGCTCACAGTCAATGACATTTTAAGCATAACCATGACGAATGTCAAATTCAGTACCAGTCTGAACTGTGGATACACTGGTTCAGTGGTTCAGTTGTTTGCTCTTAGGAGTGAAGCTTATTGTGATTATATGTGTTGTATGTGTTTGTCTTAACCTGGACCACAAGTCTGTAAAAAAAGTTTATGTCTATGGCTTTTAGTATTAAGCAATGAAGCTTCACACATTATACGTAATATGTCTCCATACTTTGTCAATAGTGGCTCAGACTTGAGAATGTCCAACTGATGATGGATGTGTGACTCCTTCTTGGCTTGGTTTATAATAGTAACAGCTGATGTATCTTATATATCAATAGCTGATATTCGTCTCAGTAGTAGTGGGTTACCTCTCCTCCAATCATCTGGTCATCTAAAACTTGGCTTAACTTGAGTTGCCCTTCCCATGACCCTGGAACATGTGTCTGAAAGTGAATGTTATATTGCTCTCCTACTCTCTGAGACTCTAAACCTGTGCATTGGGGAGAACCCTGCACAGACAGACCTGAAACATCAGTATAGTTGGAGCAGTAGTATAGTTGCAGTAGTAGTAGTAGTTCTTTACCCATAATATTCAAACAATTGACTCTCTCCATCAGTGTAACAACTGTATATAAAATGAGGTTTCCTGTCATATTTTTCCTATATGTCTTATTCCAATCATTCCCCAGCAGAGAGACCAGCCCCATGCCTGTTATGCGCTTAGAAAAAACCTTTGACAAACTCAGCAGACCGCGCAGCTGGTTTGAGGATGCACATGTCAGTTTCAGCCCTCTGTCCTACCCTGCTGTCTAACACATAGTCCCGCCCCGTTTAAGTCCATTCATTCAGAAATTATGGCCAGCTCTGATTGTGGAGCACGTATACCAGCCTGCACTGTGGCTCATGCATCACAGGTGTCTGGATGAGGACATGTTGCATGAACACAAAACTATGCACCTGCAGCACAACATATTTCAGGGTAATGCATTTGCGCAAAGGCGAGCCAGTGCTTCTATCCTACATGCAGTGGAATGTGGTCTGAACAGGAGACAAGAAGCAGAGAAGTGGCAGTAACCGGAGCGCGGTGCACTCTCTGCGGCTGTCGGCAGCTGCACTGCGCGCTTCAGCAACACTCACCTTCAGCGTGGTGTTGGGGTAGCCCACGGGCACCTTGTGGAAAGTACTGTTGGAGAGCACGGCCTGGCGTATGTCCTCGAAGATGGTAATGATATCATCCAGAAGGCAGCGCTTGTCCCGGTGGCTCAGCACGCAGAGGTGAGCGAACGTGTAATTGAATCCCTTATAATTGACGTGCAGCTCCAGGACTTGCTTGTGCACTTGGAGAACCTGGTCCGCCAGCTCCAGGATGTTCCCTCCAGCGCGGGCGAGAAGAATGAGCCTGCCGTACCTGCCCGGCGTGTGCAGATCCGAGTAGAGCTTGTGCTTGGACTGATCCACAGGGAAGAGGCTGTTGGCCAAACTGCGCTCTATCTTGGCCAAGCTGTGGGTCGGGGCCACCAGCACTTCCAGGTTGGTCTCCGGCTTGAATCGGCTGAGCACAGTGGAGCCAAAGATGATGGTGAGCACGGCGGGCACGGTGAGGAAGAAGACGGGGTGCCTGCTGACGAACAAGCCGAGCCAGTAGAACGACGCCTTGAGCCCTCTGTGAATCACTTGCCGCAGCATTCTCCTCAAAATCCAGCTCGCAGAAGCCCCGTCTCCTCCGATCAAGCACATGTGACATCAGACCCCAACCCTGGCGTAGTCCAAGTCCAAGAGAATTGTCCCTCCTCACGCACGCACCACATACATACACTCACACAGACACACGCGCGCGCACACAGACACGCACGCACACCTGGCTGGAAGCGTATACGGCACTGCAGTATACAAGCAGGCAGACGCGCGGCGGGGTCGGACGGACGCAGCAGCGCGGCCGCTAGTTCTCCGCGTCTCGTCGCCTCCCGTGTCGAGCCATGTTCATGTGACAGAGGCGCATGCACACACGCGGGCTCGATGTGCGTGTCCTTCCGTGTGCCGCCTCTCTCTGCGCCGCGCCGTGCATGTGGTGGGAAGGGAGGGAGAGGAGGAGGCTGGACCAGTGAGGATGAGGATGGCGCTGGAGAGAGGAGGAGAGAGGATTGGGGAGGGAGGAGAAGGAGGAGGAGGGTGATGGAGGAAGGAGGGGAGGGGGTCTGCAACAGGAGAGAGGAGTAAATGCCGCAGGTGGCTCACGCGCGCCCTGACCGCTATACACAGCATCAGCAGCATCAGCATCAGCAGCAGCAGCATCAGCAGCAGTTGTGTGCACTTATATAGTGAGGGTGAGTCAGTGGCTTCATGAATGGGGAAAACCCAACCACGAATCGGAGCTCCACGCTGTGAGAGGTCCGTACTGGTGGCTGCCTCTCCCGGTACAACACACCTCCCTTACGCGCGGCGGGTTCGTCACGTAAAGCGGCTATTACGGCTCCATAACCAGTAATTACCACGCTATGTGTAACTGGTGGTGCCTGCGGGGACGTGAGTGGCAGGTTTACAGTAAGACCTCAGGAAACGTGAAGTGTTAAAGGTGCAATGTGTGGTCGATTCAATTCTGATTAGGTTATTGCGATATAACTTTCAATACCTCAATCAAATTTATTTATTCATAAACCGCTTTTCATACAGAAGATAATACAGAAGATATACTAATATGATAGAATTCTATTTCAGTTGGAGGGCAGGAGCAGTTATGATGCAGTTATGGGATATTCAATACCTTGTAGGAAAGATGGATTGTTTTGGGAATTAGAACTTATAAGCATACCTGAGCCTGTAAACTGCCAAACGGTCTTTGTGTCCAATGGCAAGACACATTACCCACATTTCCTAGTATGAGTCTGGTGTGTGCGTGAATGATTGTCTTGGTTGGTTGCCTTGCTCCTTTCAGTCTCTCCCTGCAGGGCAGATGTGGCTAGAGAAGTAGAATCACCTTGTGTTAAACTGCCACGTGAAGCATCTTTGAACGTCCTAAAAAGCGCTATATAAAACCAAAGCCTGAAAATTGATAATTGAAAGTTACATGACGTACAAATTTGAAGTCAAAATGTCAACTATATATCAACAAGAGAATATTAATGCAACTATGCTTCTGAATTGGTTGAACTAAGATGTGCAAGACAAAGATGTGCAGCTAGAAATTGGCAAAACACAACCACAGGCATACTTTCTTAGACAAAAAGGATGCATCCACAAACGCACAACATTCCTATGACGTTAGCATCACACATACAGACTATAGCTCTGCTTATCACGACACTCTAATACAGCTTTACCTAGCAACACCCACACTATATCTTTCCACTGGCTATAATTATGAAAAATCAATATCTGCGTGTCCATATAAAAGATTTGACCCTCATATCGCAGTCTGACAGGTGCAGTGAACACATGTGACCTTGGAGTGCGTCTTCTATTGAACACTGAACGAACCACTGTGTAATTACAGCCGTGATGACAGCGCTGACCTTGTGCCATTTGATGCTGGTGTCACGTGTCTGACAGGCATCAATCATACAACAATAACAATCTCCACCATCTCTCACGTCCGTGCTATGTAACATGCATGAGGAAATTGCCCGAGGAACGCAATCATTCCCACAGACTGTTTAAGAGGATGGCCCGGAGATGTTCGCAGAGATCTCAAATAGACCCCAATGTAATAAATGTAGTACTTTATTGGGCTGGAATGTGTGCGGACGTCCGTAAATAACAAACCGTTCTCCCGTCTTTATTACGGATAGTCAAAGTTTATATTGGTCTGCGTGTTGTGTGTGTGTTTACAATTTAAATGTGTGTGTAGAGAACTTGAAGAGTCTGGCTGAGTGGTTTTATAATGACTTGTATGGTAAATTAAATAGTAATTCCTGTCTGATAATGTAAGTTAAGATATACTTTATTGATCTCACTATGGAGAAATTCATTGTGTGATGGTCATCCATCATGTATCATCCCGGTCGGAACAGGGCCTTTCTGAGTGGAGTTTGCATGTTCTCCCCGTGTCTGCTTAGGTTTCCTCCGGGTACTCC
>JAPMNZ010914925.1:2287-15687 GCA_029875035.1 Pomatoschistus microps
CTCTTTTAGATATCGGATGTGAGGATGTGAAGGACTTTTAATATCAATAACAAATATAGATAAAGGAAAAATACTGGGAAACGTTTGTGGGAAGCCAGGTGGCTGTATATAAAGCGTCCTGGATGCAGGAGATCATAAAGCGATTCATTCTATGTTGTGTGTTATTATTTTTGTTGGGGTCACCTGTTGAGGAGCGTCCCAAACAGCAGTCGAAAGGCTCTCTGGATGTTTTCGGTGCAGAGCCAGCTCCACTGCTCTCTCATCAGCAGACACAGGATGTTCAGGGTCACCTCGGCCAACGGCATCTCAGAAACTGCATCAAGACAACACAAGTTCAAATGCATCCAGCTGACAGTGCCACAGCTTTAGTCGCATTGCCCCCATGTGGACAACTGTACGCACTGCCAGATTAGAGTATACTGTATTATAACTCATAGTAGGAGGTCATTTGCCACTGTAGTTATATATGTATATTCAAAAAATTAATTATGCAATAAATGGTCACTTTTTCATTAGAAACAAGCTATCATTAGTAATCTCTGAGGAGAGGCGAGTCTTCTCACTGTAATAAAATCTGTTTTGTAAGCAAATTGAAGTAAGTAATGAAGTAATTGAGGTAAGTATTGTTTATTTATTGAAGATTACAAATGTTTTAAATCAAACCAAGTAACATTTGAAGCAAAGCTATAACATCTCTATTGAGAGAATGTATGTATGTATGTATTCATTTGAGACTTTTAAGCATTGACTGTGATTGACTGCGAACATTTATGGTTATCGTTCTCTAAAACTGAACCGTGAAGTAATTGAATATAATAAATGTAGAATCATGGCTAATCATTTTGAACCAGCAAAACTGCTCATGACATAGGACAAACTCTCTCCAGCAACTTTGAGCTTCACACTGCTTTTATGTTGTCTCGTCATGTTCAAAGTAACTAACTTTTTCAATATGTAAGGAGTAGAGAGTACCGACATTTGTGTTTAAAAGTGAGGAGTAAAAAGAAAGAGTTGTTGCTATCCAAGTAAAGTACATATTCGAGGATAACAAATTTAGTACAGTATATGAGTAACAATACGTTTTACTTTTATGTACTTGCCACATCCGCATTTTATATGTGTAGTGTCTAAATTAAAAAAAATATGTAAAGCTTTTTGAATGATAGATAACAGTGAGTGGTTTGTCAGATGGCCATTGGGAAGTTTTGTAGAGGTCATATGATCTGTGGTTTGGAGTTTCCAACATTGTCACTCTATTTACTGGAAGTTTCAAAATAATGATATATTAAAATTAGACATTGGTCTTTTTAAGTGTGTTTTTTGTGTGATTTTTAAAGTATGTAGAAATCATTATTTTATTTGCTATTCTTTTTTTCTTTCTTCTTCTTTGTTATTGTTGAACTATAAAGCTTATATCCACCCGAATGGAGGCTGGAGGTGAACTGAAAGTGACCAACTTAAGTCCTAGAGGAAGTTGGGCAACGGAGCGGGCGGTGAGTCATGTGGTTGTTCAGACAGAAAATCAAGGCAGAAAAATCAAGATTAGTTGCAGAAGAGTTAAGAGCTAAAACTGGAAATTTAGCGCCACAGTCAGATGCAATCAAACCTGTTTCATACATTCCATTAAACCCAAAGACTTTAATGTTAATGAGCTCTTACCAAATTCATCATTGGGCTTCATTCTTGTTTCTGTATTTGAAGAATGTGTTGTTTCAAACACTGTAGGACTGTCAGCTGTGAAGGAGTCTTGTCTTATGGCCATTTTCTCACGCTCACCGATGAAGGCTTCCAAATCTTGCAATGTCATTCCATTGAAAACCTGAAATATGAAACTAAGCGTGACTTGTGAAAAAAAAAAAAAACCACTGTGAAAGTTTGAATTGTGTTTTCCATTCTCATTTACACAAAGATTCATGACATTGGAATATCTTAATCTTTTTATTGTCACCGGTAATGACAATGTTAGCTTCAATGTTAGTTTTTTTTCTAATCATACATATAACAGATGATTTGGCAACGTTGAAAATGCTGCTCACCCACCATCATCTTGTGGAATGAGCTGGCACTTTGAGGTGATGCAGTTCTATTAATAATGAGATTAGAAAAGTGAAAACTAAATGATTATAAACCATTGGTGACATAAATTATATCTATGAAGCAGAGATAATGATTAAATGTCTAGTTTAAAGCAATATAATGAATGGAATAGAAAATTGTTCAAGTCTCAAAAAGGACATACATTGCCGTTCTGGTCGACGCTGAACAGAGGCGTTGGTCTGACATCTGAGCCGTTCATAAGTGGGACGCTCTTGGAAGAAAACTTCAGTCGCGACCTGGTGAATACATATCATTTTGTAAGTATTCAAAATCATTGCGATTCATTCTTTGGAGTCTCACTTATTTTATACTTTATTGTTTCTTTGTACAGTACATCTCGAAATTATCAAATTTCAAGAACGATATTAGACACATTTTATTTTTTCTCCCATTGCGCCAAACAAGGAAAATATAAATAATAATAATCCTAATAATAATACAAATAATAATAATAATAAATAAATAAAAAGGGCCTGGGTTAGCTTTAATTCACAGATACAGATACTTTGTCAAACGCATTTCAGCCAGTACCATATGGAGAAAAAATAATAATAATAATAACAATAATTTAAAAAAATACATATTTATTTTCTTACTTGTTTTTCTTGTCAGTTACAATTCTCAAACCGTCGGCCTCATCAGTATCGTCTGTGGGACTCTGAGGCTCCGAACGAGGGAAGGCTGTTTTCAGTGTGTCGACGATAGCATTCACCACAATCTAAACACAAAAAAAACATTGTGTTACAAGCAGGTGTCATATATCAAAAGAACATTTTAAAAACCATAATAAATAACCTTATCGATACGAGATGTTATGAAAGGCTTTTTCACAAAGGCAATTCTGGCATCTGTGTTTAGAGCCAGAAACTCCTGCATCTCCTCACTGTTGGCTATTTCAGGGATGGCACAGAGTTGCTGAAAAATAAATATATTCAATGACTATATTCAATAAATATACTAAAACTACTCAAATATCCAGACCTTCAAAAATGTCTCCAGTAATCCCTTCCTCGCCTCTATCTTGTCAGTGTCCATGTTCCCAAAAGGCATGTCGGGAAATATTTTCTTTGGGCCCTTAACCCCTGCCAATATATTTGCATTAACAAACAAAAATCTAAAAGTGTGATTTGTTCTACCTAAACAAGAAGATATATTCCTGTACCTTTGATGAGCTTCCTGAGATCAGCCCTCTCCTCCAGCCGTGTTTGAAGGTTGAGAAACTCGCTGTATCTCCTGTTGACCATGTGGTAGGCGATCTGAACCGGCGACTGAATGTCAGAGCCGTTCTGCTCTACTGCCTCCTCAGAGATCGGAGTCATGTTCTCCTGGTTTTCACATCCCACCGCAGTCTCATACTAGGACCACAAAATGAATAGGCCATAATAAATACATAATTATTCCTTGTAATAATTTTGCTGAAACCTATTATTAACCCTCCAATAGAGTCCTTGTCTCAGGTCTCTGCACTTGCTTCCTGTGGTTCAAAAACTACAGTCAACGTAAAGCTGGGGTACCTAACTTTTTGTTCAATAAAGAACACATGAGATACAGCAATACTAAAGTTGTGCTATGGTTCCTAATTAAACTGGGACATTACTTTGATAGTGTAGAGGGTGTAGGGGTGTGAGCCGGTGCCACGGTGCTCCTTGGCCGTTATGGTGCCGGTAATGCGGAGGTTCTGGATCATCACTGGTCCTTCGGGGCTGGACAGGGGCTCAAAACTGAACGAGCCCATAGGAGATGTCATCTGGGATGGACTCACTACACTCAGCTCATTTGGACTTGTCAATCCACTCTGCTCCACCCCTAGAAGGAGATCTCTCGATAAATAAGCCTCCTTATCGACATCCGGGAGGTTGCTGGTTGTGCCGTCGACCGTTTTCAGTAATAAACTCCCAATTGCGTCCTCGACAGGCTGCGAATTCACCAAAACTTTCGGGCAAACGGCGCCTATTGCATTTGTGTAAACGTCTTCTTCCAAGTTATTTTTACTGCTATCTTTATACTTGTCACCGGTGCCATTCTCCTGACCAAACATATCCAAGGAATCAATGGGGCTCTGCTGATAGTCAGTCAACGGTGAGTCCAAATCAGAATCGGTTTCTTGGTAAAAGGGATTTGATTTGCTTTCTCGCAGATAGTGTCTCAGAAAGGGCTGTGCGGGCTCATCATCTTCTGTGTTTTGCACAGCATCTAGTTCGTCTGAGTCTATCTCAAAATACGCAGGCAGCACTGGTGAGGCCATCTCTGCATTTGTGGGTACTTGATTAAATGTTACCGCCTCTGTATTAATACTTTGCTGTTGTTCGAGGGCAGATTCAGCTGGAGAGGGTTTTGATTCAGTAGATGTCAAAGGTGATGTTGGGGTTTGTGTGTTTTCTTCAATGCCATCTACTTGCATGCTATGCTTTCCAAATAATTGAATCACAAATAGGTTTAACCAGTCAGGGTCGGACAGTTGATCTACCAGAGGAAGCATTACATTGCAAGTAATAAGCTCGCCAACGACAAAGCGACCACTGCGGGTTTCTAAGTGAGGAGATGGCACCAAAACATGTAGAAGTAAATCCACCACGGCCCTCATGTAGTTTATCTCCAAGCCTTTACTGCTCATGGCCACATGTGGCGCTGTGGTGCTGGTGTACGCTCGCCACATCCTCTCGCTGTCCCATTTGACACATCGTTGCTGCTGAGGCAGAAGCTGTTTGGCTTTCATGAAATCTTGCAAGTGGCATCCGAAGAGATCCAGAATTCTCAGCGTCAAATCCTACAAAGAAATACAGCATCAGATGTGTATTCATATGAATTGTAAAAGCAGGGGTACCTAACTTCCAAACCACAAAAATGTAATAATAAAAATCCATTCAAAATCCAATTGAGTTAATATTAGTTTCCACATGTATGTTTAGCCTCATCTTTAGATTAGCTTTTTCAGGCAGGAAAGTGAAAAGAGAACAACATCCTCACTCAGCCAACCCAAGGCGCCATGTAGTGACGCACAGGCCTGTTTCTTAAGTATGCATGTAAAAGATAACATATTATCTGATAAGATGGCGATGAAGTTAGGTTTTCCTGCTTTAATAATAATAACATGAGGATCAAAGTGCAAAGTGTGTAAAGTAGGTGTAAGACAAAATGTAAACAATTTCGGTACATCGCTTCTGATTTCATATCTGATTTCATTGAAAGAAAATATGAATACATGTTAGTAGGGTTACTTTTAGCATTACAGTTGTGTCAATCAACCTATTTTGCTTATTATGTTCAGTCTGATGCAGCAAACGTTGTAGATGTGTGTAACCCTGGTCTGTGAAAGTGCTCTTAATAAGATGACTTCCTAACATACTAATGATATGACTGTCAATAACTATGATTTTTCCTATGGTTTATAATACCTTTCTGTCCACTTGTCGTGCTCGTCGTTTGAGCTCCATGGACATAGAGATCATAGCGTTGTGAACACCATATTCAAACTCGTTCTCCGTGGACACTGTAGAGTACCAGGACGTCACAAAGTCTCGAACAATCTTCTTCACAGTGTGGTGGATTTCTCGGTCCAACTGCTCCTCATCCTCCTCAGATGGAGAAATCTGTTGTTGAATAAATAATAAAAACAAGAAGAAAGTCTGATTAATGTCTATCTTATTTCTTTGCCTTATTAAATGCTGATTCACTGTTTATGCCTTGGGATATTGACTTCACTGCATAAAAAGGACAAAAACCAGAACATTAGATTTCATACATTTTTGGCACGCTTTAAATTTATATGATGTGGGGGAAGATTAGAAGTTGTACCAGATACTGTAGACCAGGGATTTTTTTTTTCTATTCATGTCTTTGAAACACACAAGTTCAGATTATTTATGGTTTACTGATAAATTACACATCAGTTCATTGCTGCAGGACATTCTTTATCAACACAAAACAAAGAACTCCAGATTATTCCAAAACCAAAACGAATTTGAATGGTGAAAAGCAACAGTGTCTAAAGCAAATAAACCAATTAGTCCTATTAATGATTAGATCGTTTCTGACCTAAATTTATTCTTTGATGAAAGAGCACTATTGTATGTGTTCTTTTTGAACTCTTCCCATCCTAAACATTGCATCAAAATCCATGTGAAAAAATACAACATCACTTCCAATCAAAATTACTTTGTATACAAAATGCTCCTCTGGTTGCTCCGGTTTCAATGAAATCATGTACAAT
Source organism: Pomatoschistus microps (assembly GCA_029875035.1). Taxonomy (NCBI): domain Eukaryota; kingdom Metazoa; phylum Chordata; class Actinopteri; order Gobiiformes; family Gobiidae; genus Pomatoschistus; species Pomatoschistus microps. The sequence goes on from JAPMNZ010914925.1 coordinate 8,595, forward strand.
GGTGCTCCAGTTTCATTAAAACTATGTAAGTAAGTAAGTAAGTAATATCTATTTATATACTGCCTTTCATAGACCAGAGTCACAAAGCGGTTTATAATTGTTATTTTTGGGCATTTGTCTCTCACTCCACACTAGCTTTGTTTCCCTGCTTGACTGCATCAGTTGCTGTTCTTTAATACACACTTTCCCATTTAATTACAAGGAGTGCCTTGGAAAAGTGTCTAGACAACACTTTGCAAATGTTATCATTGTTCAACCTTAAACTTAATGATTATTTTTTAACTGAAAAATTACAACAGTCACCAAATAGGAGGTGCATTCCAGCCCTTTTTCCGAACGGTATTCGAACCCAAGACATTCTTGCTGAGAAGTAAGAGTGCTATATTCTTAGTTAAAATGTGCATAATGTATTTTTAAACAAATGATCCAATCAAAGAGCAGAAAGAGTCTTTCATTTGGGTTGCAAATTTGTTTAGTGAATCTTTTTTTTAGCACTACAAATATTAGTAGTAGTAATATGCATATTGCATACAGTCTCTTTAATATGGAAAATTAATAGTCAAAACTTGAGATTGATCAACATTAAAAAAAATTGTACTAATTTTTCTTCCCCCAAATGTCCCATACCTAATGTCAATTATTGAAAATAGTAGTGATGCTTCTCCTCACAAAAATCACAAAACTAACATTTGATCTTGATGAAACTCTGTACCTGCTCCATTGTGATGAACCTCTCGAGGTGGAGAACAGTGTTGGAGTCGAGTGCAGCCTGGGAGCCCAGCCAGCCCCCAAGCACCACGAGGAGACTGGTGAAGACACAGAGCAGCCAGATGTTTACAAACAAGTGGAAGAGCACGAGCCAGGCCAGCAGCACACCCACTCCCAGCAGGCTCTTCTGTCCCAGCACCTCAGCCATGGCTCAGTGCTGCAGTGTCTTCGGGTTCAGGAACACAGGCATCTTCCACTAGAATAGACATATTTGCAATAGATTATTAATTGCAAGAAAGGGACAGACATAAAGCAGCCAACTGTCTGGCTATGTAATCCATATATACTTTATAAGAAAATGCAAGACTTTCTTTCCTTTCTCCTGAATGATTATAATAGGTGAAACCATCAAATTGACATCAGCATGAAAGATGATAGAAATCAACAACTTTTTAGTAGGAAACACGTAGGCCACGTAAAGAGATGGAGATGGTTGCTGGCAGAAATAATGTGTTCTCCTTATTTGCTGCAATAAAACAATGATGTATTTATTGAAAGTGATTGACACGCGCATAATGCCAATTTCCTCAAATAATAAAAATAGATAGCCTTTATGTGTAATTCTTTGTGTTGATTAAAGCATTGCATATTATAAAACACAAAATCCTGAGGCGAATGGCCCGGTTCACATCCATCCAGAGCCGGATGATGAAGACGCTTGATAGCAGTGAAAGTAGGGCGTTTCTGAACGGAGAGAAAACAGCTTGCAGCTTAGAGCGTGCAACCCTGTTGACAGATTACTGTAATAACTGCGTAACAAAAGCGTAACTTTCAAAGATGCAGATGATGAAAAACAAACTGCGTAGGATAACTAGTGGAATGAAAATACCGCTTCGTGCAGCTGTTTTACACACATACACACACACACACACACACACACACGTCTATAGTCGATCGTTTCACAAATACATACACAAACTCCCTTATAAACACCGGAATCTGTATCAATCTTGTATGTACTATATAAACAAAGGGTTCATATAAAAAGATCAATAATCCACAGGTAAAATTCATACACGACAAAGACATCACAACATAACAAGAAACGTTTTGACTTAATCTCCAGTCTCTGATAGGGTCCAACATTGACAAATATGTTCACATTACTTTTGGAGGAAGTCAGAAACGTCCCACCTGTACTGCAATAAATCCAGCAGAATCCTTTCTTGAGCCTTTTTGCCTTTTTGGATGAAGCTTTTTCCTACGATTGTTTACTTCCGTGTTGGTGACGTCATGGCAGCGAAAACACTTTCAATTCGCTGAAAGTCATTTGTTTTGTTTTTTTAATCCGTGTGTTTCAGAATAATACAGAATTTCAAAGCTCCTTCGTGCAACGTTTTAGCTATATGAATCAATGCCAAGAGCCAGATTACTGGATTCTGTTCACTTCACAAACCAATCTCTCTCCTGGACGAGTGTTTTCAATGCAAAAACACGTCTCCATGGACAATCATAATAATAGTATTTTTAGATTTATTCCACCATGGAACTTTGGAGGTGACAACATCCAAATAAAGTGACCAGGTTTTGCTTTTAAGATAAATATCATTATGCTATTTGTCTTGACTTTGTCCAGAGAGCATAGTTGCATCGCCACAGACCTGATCTGACCTCATCCTGTTTGTTTCAATAGAAATATTGTTCCTGGCTGTGATCCTGGTGGTAAACTTCCACAATATGAAATGTATAATTCAGAGTATATAGAGAATACATGTATGCATTAAATGCATAGCAGATAATACAGACTTTCTATGGTTTAGATTGATACCATGGATGTAATTTTACACCTCCAGAAATGTGCATGTTATTGCTTTTTATTGTTTACTCTTCAGATCAGATTATATTGTTTGTTATGCAATATTTGTCCTTTAATGTGCATGTTATTGCTTTTTATTGTTCACTCTTCAGATCAGATTATATTGTTTGTTATGCAATATTTGTCCTTTATTACATTTCACTTTCTATTCTATCAATTATCTGGCACTTAGATAGAAAATATTAAGTGGGATTGTCAACTGGTCATACACACTTCATGAGGCAGCAAAAACATTATCCATTAACATGACTGACCCCTGTTAATTCAGTGACCTCGGTTTTACAAGAACAAAAAGTTGAAATATATTGAAACTATCTCAGAAACTCAGCAGAAAAGATGAAACAGAGATAAGAATCCAGCATGAGCTACGGGAAGGTAAGCCTTTTAAACTGTACAGAAAGAAAATTAATACCACAAAATGATAATAGCCTTGAGTATTCTACAGAGAGAATCAAGAAACACATTCTTTGTATTTGCATTCTTGATGCAGGTAAGGCTATTATTCAAAAATATGATTTTGGATTTACCCCTATTACATAATTTCAGAAATTTCAGAAAGTCAGTGGTCAGATGCCCTAATCACGAGAAATACCACACTAGTTCTTGCTTTCAGTTTTAAATAAACTGAGATTTTTGAGTAGAGTGAAGGCAGTTCTGAAACACTTGGGTGTTGTCTTAAAAGTGAAACATAATATATGATCTGTTCTGTTTACAAATTTGATCTACATTTACATTTATGCCAGATTTGTGGCATAAATGTAAATGTAATCTTGACAAATGTTTTACAATAGTCTCCCTGGTAGATAACAATATCTACCAGGGAGACTTCCAATTGCTTCAGACTAAGTGACAAGTATAAAGACAGAAGGCTCCTCATAGTTTAAAAGTGATGCAATCATAACTGTAAAAAAATAATAATTAGAAAAACAATGGTATATTTTTTCAGTAAGAAAAGGTCCTCAAATATTTCATAAAACCTTATATACATCACTATGATTATTTATTTTTTAGATTAATTTTATCAAACAAATTGAGGTGGTAAATGGTGTAAATGATAATGCTGACTCTAGGATTAGTGTGGAAATGTCTGGTTTCATTTTCCCAGATATAAAACCCAATGTAAAGAGAAGGGACTGAGCAGAAGGAGGCGCTGGAACTCTGTGAGGTAATCCACATCTTTTATTATATTTGTATTATCAATTCAACACAAACTGTAACAAAAAGCCTGCATCAATTGTTATTTTTTTGTTACGTATCCTTAAATGTCCAATCAGAATACTGTCTAATGCTTGAATTGCTTTCAGGGTTGAATTGAATATTATACCAACGCTGTGCCCTTTGAAGCTGTCAACTTATTTGGTGATTTTCTTGTTTGTGCAAATTCCCCACTTGAAAGGGATCAACCCTCCACATATGAGTTTCAACTGGATTTCACTCAATAAGCAGCCATGGATCTTGGTTTTCATTCCATTTATTGGGTTTAGCTTGGGTTTAGGTGAAAAACCTCAACAAAAGAACAATCATTTTCTATGTAAATAAACTGTCTTTTAATTGCTAAATACTATTCCTACCTAGATCAAAATAGTGTTTTATTTTGAATAATATTCACACCCAAATGAGGTCATCTATATTTTAACCTGGTTTTAAGTACAAATCAGTAAGCTGTTTGTTTAAGACCTTTTTCCTGAACAGTTTTGCATTCTTATAGTTTATAGTATTTTCATAGTCTTATTGTATTTGTATTTGACATTCAGCCATATGAGTTACAAAAGAGGTTTTCATAGATATTTTAAACAAAAAATTGTTTAACTACATTTGAATCACATTACATTATCTTAGCTTTTATCAAACAAAGGGAGACATACTATGAATTAGACCATAAGTTCGCTAATCAAGAGATCTGGTTTTTTAATATTAATAATGAATTTGGAAACATGAGTGCTAACTGCATTATTTAAACATGATCAGGTTTTAATTCCGTTTTTAAACTTAATATTATTAACATGAGGCAAATATTTTCAATTAGTAGTGAATTAATAATATTAAACTTATGATCCTATTCAACAATCACACTGAAGGGCGGCACGGTGGCTGAATGGATAGCACTCTCGCTTCTCAGCAAGAAGGTCCTGGGTTCGAATCCTGGTCGCAACAGGGCCTTTCTGAGTGGAGTTTGCATGTTCTCCCCGTGTCTGCGTAGGTTTCCTCCGGATACTCCGGTTTCCCCTACCACTAAAAAAATGTGCAATTGTTCAGGGTGAATTAGTGTGTATTTGCGAGTGTGAATGTGGGACAACGGATGCAAATTATCCCACAATCCAGAGTGTTGTGTTCATTAACATGTACTGTCCCAACTAAACGCATCATACAACTCCGTGTAAGTTCTGACAGTCAATGATTGCAACTGTTGACGGCGCTGACCGACTGTCTTTCATGGGATTGTAGAAGGGTTTGTCTTGCACAGTACTTGTCTGAACATGCTGGGATTGCTGCTTGTGCTGCTCGAACTCTCGCTGAAGTGATAACGATAGTCTAGACTGCATTATCAAGATGCACTATGTAACATATCAGTATGAAATCATTTAACCAAAATATTGGTTGAATCTTTGTACTGTCTACTCTATCAACATTTTCCCTCAAAAATGAAAAGTAAGGATCTGAAATAATATATATACAAATATTAATAGAAATGAGTTTCCTCCCTCTGGAGTCAAATGAGCTTCTTCCCTCCTAAGTCAAAGACATTGAAATGCAAGATGATGAGAGCAGTGGGTGCACCGGTATAACCTCGCTAATCTGATTTGTTCAGAATGGGTGAGTCCGAGCCGTTGTGGGAAAGTATTTCTGGGAGACTTGAGGAAAATGACACCATTTTCACATTAGTTTAGATTAGAGCTGTGACCACAGACGGTGAACGGTATTTGTATTTATTAGTTGTTTTGAGTCATGCCTAGATCTGCTCGTGATGAAACTTTACCTTTGCTACAGGTGAGTGGCAGATCCAGAGACTATTCTGGATTTTTTTAACCTTCGAAATAGCTGAGGGTGAAATTATGCCTTCAAAATGTTTTTTTTTCGCACTCAATGACAATATTGAAGCTTTTTGTTTGTTTTTTCAGGCTTCATTGTCTTCTAATATAGTCAATGACACCTGGACAAAAGCAACTGTTTTGAGGTCTGTCCAGAAGATGACGCTGTGCAAGTTCTGTAAGTAATCTTTTTACTTTTGTAATTTGTCTTAGTTAATGGTAAAAAGGGATTCAATTGTTTCTGTTTCCATATCAGTTTTTAAACATAACGAAATTATAAAGTCATAAAGTAAATCTTTAGATCAGCTTTTTCAGAAAGAAGAGTGAAAAGTACACCCTTACTCAGCCAATTAGCTCAAAAGCATCAGTAGCTCACGGGGCTATTTATTGTATTCAAAAGATGTTGTGGTCTGATTTATTCACACGTTACTTTCAAAAGACATTCTGGACAAACTAACAAAAGGAGAAAGTTAGGTACACCAGCTTTAATGAGCTTCCAAAAGTATGTGGATTCGAACAAATTTGACGTAGCNCTTTAATGAGCTTCCAAAAGTATGTGGATTCGAACAAATTTGACGTAATGTTGTCCATTTGTTTGCATTTCCTCCAGTGCCCGTGCCATTATTGGTGGTTGGCGTGGTTGTCTTTGCTGTGAGTGGAACCATCGGGGACCCTCTTCTTGACTGCCTCATGGACTCAGACTACAACGAGCTCCTAACCTTAGTGCAGACTGGACTCCCCATGTCCCGGACCCCCAGACACGTGGCCATCATCGGAGGGGGCATGGCCGGACTTACTGCTGCCATGTTTTTAGAACGAGCTGGACATAAGGTACGGCTCACAGCTTCTACAAAAAACCCAAATAAAACATCTCAGAAATTTACAATATTTTAGAAATGGACTGTAAGCCAAAATAATCATCAACATTATTACAAACAAAGGCTTGAAATACGCCACTTTACCTGTAATGAGTCTATAGCATATATTGGATGAGATTATATGTGGGATTACAGAAACACATTTTTGAACAAAATTCACATTTTCTGAGATTCACCTGTACACATCAGCTCTATAAAAATATTGAAATAATCTAATCATTTAAGTGAAGGAATACGCATTAATATACACTTAAGGTTAAAAAAGGAAAACTAGTAAAAACATGTTTAGCATCGCCTTTAAAATACTTTCATGCTAAAGTTAAAAAACTTAGAACCAGTTTTTATTCATTATGACCATTTTATAGTAACTAGACATTTTAAAATGTAAGGTTTAAGATGTTTAGATTGGATTTAAAACCAACCCTAAGTAGTAAAGTAAAGTATGTACATGATACTTTACATTATACGTAAACATACTTACTTGCTGACTCTGCTTCTCTCTGAAATAGTATTGTGAATTTCTTCTCAAAGCTTCCTTATGTTTCATACTGGCAAAATTACAAATAACAGTGTATAGTTTTGGGTATTTCCTTCAACCTTCT
>JAPMNZ010914933.1:0-17757 GCA_029875035.1 Pomatoschistus microps
TTGGAACCGCTGCCGAGGCAGTCCGAAAATAGAACGCAATACCTAGCTTAAATGCTGGTGGAAATGCAAAAGTAACGCGCCGGGTCGTGTAGTGTCGTGTAGTGCGGGTACTGTGGAAAAGCGGCAAAAGTGGGCCACGGTGGCGCAGCAGTCTCCCATCCAAGCACAGACCAAGTTCTGTCTCGCTTAGCTTCTGAGCAAGCTGACAAGCAAGTGTCAAAAATGTGATATTTCAGTCATGTGAAATGGAGCATAGTTTTACCTGTAATTTCCTGAGACATTGCTACACAGCAGCCACAGAGAGTGTTTATTGCAGTGTATGATCACATTAGCCCGCCGCGCCCGCCTCACTGTCTGTATGCATAATTTACTAATTCCCACTTAGTATCGCTGTGAATTATCTCTTTCTAAACACAAGCCTGCCTCTTTAGGGATAATCAGCGTTCACTTCCTGGTGGAGAGGCTCACAGGTGTGCAGCCCAGATTAATGTCGGAGGCATTTTGGAGGAGAAAGGGTTGATGGGAAGATAAAAGACACAAAAGAGCTCATGAATTATCTGCATATACGAGCTGCTTATTTGATCAGTGATAAGGTGGAATGAGTCCACTTGCTCTCTCGCTGCAAGCTTATGAGCCCCGTGATAGCATCGTGTGAACGCCAATGACAACTCGTCCAGATAGTTCACAAGAAGTTGGGAAAAGGGATGCAAGGCAAATTGTGTGATTCATTTATATAATTATTTTTTTAAGATATTGTTGTTGTCACCCGACCAGATCACTAAATCTCTGGGGATTCTCTTTAAAACTTCCAGGGCCCTCGTTCCCATGCAGGTCGGAAAACATGAATTATTTTTTTAGCACTGTCGTTATGTACATTGTGTATACAAAGTGTGTATACACAGTTTGTTCTATGATTGTGTATTGCACTGTTCCACCTTCTAAAACCAAAAACTTGCAGGTCATAATAGAGCTCATTCATACTTTACCAATATTGTTAAATCAGGATTTGGAATGCATCAATCAACTCGAATAAATAAAATCCTATCAAAATAATATTCTCATAACTGAGCTAACATCACCATAACTTGGTCAATATTATATTAAATCCATTTTCAATCCAGGAAATAGACACAATATTTAGCTTGAACCATAATTCTCAAGTCTGTAACAAAGCAGCATATGGGTAAACAGTTCTTCAAAAGGTATATTAAAACCCCATTGCTAGTTGTGACTAATTGCGGCATCAATTTGCAAAGGCTTTTGATAACAACCTTCCCAGCATGACGTCGACATGGCTTCCCATTTTCACCTGCAGTTGCTCTCAATCAAATGGTGGAAGTGTTCAAAGGCAACCCAGTCACAGACACAACACAAACTCTTTTCATTGAGAACTAATGTTGACGTTTGGATGGTGGAGCGGCCCCCGAGAGAGAAGGAGACGTGCGGTGTGGAGGCTCCCTGTGCTTTAGAAAGTGCCTTTGGTTCTATTTGACAACACAGTGCTGGGTCCCCACGGGAGCTCACCTGGGAATAAAGCATGCGTTTTAATAAATCAGTTCCTAATGAAAGCATTTGGATAGGAGAAAGAGTAGAGGGTTGTGTTTATCCACTTCGAAGACTCAAATTATGATACGAAAAGAGGTTAGGAATCAGATTCAAACAGTTGGACTGTTTAAGCTTGACACTCAATAAACAAACTATTTCAATTGATTTCTAATCTGTAAACACTTTCTTATTAATATATATGACATGTTGAGCTGCCCATAAACACATTAATCAACCATATGATATGAATTTGTCATTTCTAAAGTGGGTTGTACCCTACGGTATCTGCCCTTTATTACTTCCATCCAGGAGTGAGAGAAGGAGCAGGGAGACAGGAGGAAAGCTGAGGTGAAAGGGAGTCCTGGGAGATTTGATTTAAGCTCAGATTTAGTTGGGAAATGAGGTTTAACTTTGACCAGAAGGATGTGTAGCCAATGATAAAAGGGGATTTCCAGTATATCTTTACTAATAACACTAATAATACTAATACTAATATTAATACTAGTACTACTACAAATAATAATATTGATAATAATCATTATTAATATTAGAATCATTATAATTATAATAGCCTAAAAATAGACGTCATGGGGTAAGAAAAAGAAGAGGAAAAACCTGTCCGATTAGGGCCCATCACACAGCCCATTGGAGCTGGCAGATGCTTAGATAGACTTTTATGGATTGTTCAATGGCGTGCCATAATGAAGCAGGCAGCGCTCTGTGACCCATGCCGAAGCGGCCTGAGAGGCAGGGACGGCCCCGCTGGGAGACCATAATGCCCATAATGCCCTGTGCGTCCCTCGCCTGTATTAATCACACTGAAAAATAAATGCAGGTTAGGGAGCGCGCAGCAAAAGGCTTTGAAAAAAGACGGAATAAGCGCCCCGTTTATTCTACTAATCAAGGTCATAATAATAAACCTGAAAATGACGCTCCATTTACTAAGAATGCGCTTTCCCCATCTGCGGCTGACGCTGGTGACACAGACCTGATGTAAATCAACAGTGTGTATTGTATAGAAATGGCCAAGCTTCGAAAAATAGTTGAGAAAACATTTTTAATATTCTCCTTTAATAATGTAGGTAACATACCCCATCAGTGTCGTTCTTATTATTTACATTCAAAGATATAAATTAGTACAAGTCCTGATAACAACAAGATTGCGAAGCTTTCAATTTCCAAATGCTTCTCAAATAAAAAACCGTTCATAATATATATGCATATATATTTACAAACGCAGTCATTTCCCAATGTTTGCAATACAACTTGCATAAATTATAGGCATCGTATCGCCATAATCATTTATAAAAATAAATATCAAATGTAGGCTTTTCCACTTCGAAGTGACGTCTTCATCCAGGCCTTCTTAATCATTCAAAGCAAAATCCAGTGAAAGGGGCCAAATAAGGTTTTGCACGCGTTTAAATAGATAAAATTATATATCGTGGCAAAAGGACAAACTAAATGAACCTGAGTATTAACATATAAATCACATAGGAGCAATTTCTCAAACCAAAATAAATGTACATTATGATATGAAATGTCCGTAAAACTTATTTTCCAAAGTGTTCAAAGTTCAAGGGTCTGTGGCTTGTGTGTGGAGCAGCTTCAGAACTGGTGGCACTGGATACGAACTGCAGCGTAAAGAGCGTAACACATTAGGCTAAAAGGTGATGTCTCTTTCACGCGTTTATTGTCAAAGCTATTGTAACACCAGCGACCTGCCTACACCACAGGTAAATCCTTTGAAAAACCAGAAAGGAATAAATCAAATCTCCGTTTCCTCATGAGTTATTCTATGCCTGCGTAAAACTGCTCTTAATGTTTAAGCAACACGCCAACACGTGAGAAAAGATTTATTTTCATATGGCTGACTCCTGTGTGATTAAAATGATCCTATACGCAGATAAAATATGGTTGGACTTGGGAGGCTGTTCCACTCACTCAGACAAGAGGATAGAATTCCTGCTCAAAGCTATGGCAACTATTCCTGCGCAATGAATTGACCGTGTCAATGTGCACGCGCATATGCGATCATGCGCGTGTGCGCTGTTTAAACGTGGTCTTATGGTGTGAAATGTTTGTAGTTCGTAAAATGCTCCTTTTGTGACAAATAATAATACAAATAATAATAAATTAATCTAATTTTCACACCACTCATATAATTAATTAGTGCATATTGTTGATCGTTTAAAAGAGCTATTCGTATTTGCAGCAAAAATGTATTTGTTTTGAGGAAAGAAAATGTGTGTATGTGTGTGTGTTAATAAGGCAGATAACGCACACTTCTCCCAACGTGAGTTTTACCAGCAGTAGCCTAAAACATAACAGTTTCACGCTCACTATATATTACTTTCCCTGTTTTAAATACAATTGCAAATGTCTATCACGAATTTAATCAGATTTGCAGTAATCACGTGGTCACCAAGTTCCTCATCTTACGTACCTTTCTTTGCTTCTAAATGTGTGGATCTGAAATGTGACTGCTGTTCAACTGTATTGTTAATTTTCGCAACAGGGGAGTCGGGCCTGAGTTTGCCCTCGTGCTGATTGTGATGATGCTGTGGTGAAGAGGAGGAAGAGGAGGAAGAGGCAGCAGCGGCCGCCGCCGCGGCTGCTGCGGCTAGACTGACTCCAGAGGAGTTGGTGTAGCGCAATATGCCCTGGCCTTGCAGCGGACTGAAGTTTCCATAGTTTGTATAATTGCTATAAAAGGGAGACGTGTAATAAATAGGTCTTCCAATGATGGAGGGGGGCGGGTAGAGCGAGGGTGGGCTGGCAGAGGAGGGGGCTGTGAGGAGGCCCCCACTGGAGGAGGGGCAGTTCACTTGCTGCGGCTGTTTTTGGTCCGAGGTAGCGATCTCTGCAAGTGACCACAGCTTAGGCTTGACCGAGGGGTTCTGAGACGGGGCTCTGGCCTCAAGAACTTTGTTTCCCATGAGGCTGCGCGCTAAGTCCTCGCGCTGCAGGTGGTGGTGGAGGTGATGGAGGGGGTGGTGCGGGCTGATAATGGGGGCTTCTACCCCCGTGAGCGGTGACGACGTGATGGGCTTTGGGGTAATATGGCCCCGTGCGTCGAGGTGGCGTTCCATCGCGTCGTCTACGTCCTCATCCCCTGTGCGCTCCCCCGCACGACACGTCACCTTCTCCACGTCAGACTCCGCTGAGCACGAGTGGTCTGTTAGAGTGTCCACATGCAAACTAATGCCTAAGAAGAGAAGAGAAAAGACATATTTCAACAAAGAACAAAAAAGTGAAATAGACATATAAATAATAATATTGCATCTAACTAAACCTAAAATGGGCTATAATACGGGATATAATAAATACATATATTTTAAACGTAAAAACTTTGTTTCAAGTTAATATCCAAGCCTAATTGCAAAGCCCAAATGTGTGTGTTAAATGCATACATCTGTCAACTATAAATACATGTGCGTATTATGAACATAAATAAATAACATAATCATATTGCGTATAATAATCCACATTTCCTGGTGACTAAATCCTTATGTTATTGCAGCATTAGTGGAGCTGAGCAGTAAATAAAAAGCACACGTGCCCCTCCTTCCTCCCCTCACATCCTGCCCAGAATAGTTAAACGGATCATTGGCTTGTGTACCCCACCTTCATCCTCGGCTGAAGCCTCGCTGTTATCCAGGGTTTTCTCGGACCTCTCTATTTCCTTCCTTTCCCCATCGCCGTCGTCTTCATCTTCGTCTTCGCTCTTGTTCCTCGGGGCCCACGTCATCTTGTTCTCCTTCTTGAGTCTCCTCCTCGCGTTGGCGAACCACGTGGACACTTGGGTCAGGGTCATTTTGGTGATGATGGCCAGCATGATCTTCTCTCCTTTGGTGGGGTAGGGGTTCTTCCTGTGCTCCTGCAGCCAGGCCTTCAGTGTGGCCGTGGCGTCCCTCGTGGCGTTCTTGCGGTACGCCGGGTCGTTGAGCTGGTACGGGTATCCGGGGCTGCCGTACGGGTGGTAGCTGAGCGCCCCAGCCATGCCCGTGCTGTGAGGGTCATAGGGTGAGCTCTGGAGAAAAAATAAAAACAATCCCATACAATTAAAAGTTACGAAGCATCAAACTAATAACACGGCAAATAAAGATAGCAAGACGTTTGTCTATTTTGTCAAATGCATTTCAGTAAAAACGCACGTGTATTGAGGGTCTATAATTAATTGTTATTGATAATATAATTTAATTTGTTTAAATTTGCATTATACAATGTCTTCTTACATGACCACAAAGTTAACCAATTGTTATGCTTTGTCTACTCAATCATCATAAACAAAGTGTGTTATTGTGGGAAGAGGCCGTGCAGTGCCACACTAACTAACTAATGACAAAGATCGTTATCGGATTATCAACATTAAAAAAAATCACACACTGACAAAGATGGAAATACAAATTCAAATAATCTAATCCCTAATTAATTATTTGCGTCTCAAATTGAAGCGTTTTTGCCGCGTCACGGTAGTGCCATTATGTGAACACATCTTCCATTAATAGCATTACAAATCCTATTACAAATCACATTGAAGTGCTACTTCCAAAATATCTCACAGAACTTACTTCAACACGCGTGAATACGTCCAGAAGGTCTACAGTTAAATCAAATATAATGCCTTGACGTAGTTCTTGTCACGCTTCAAATGGAATTCCTCGATTCAGGACAATAAGGCCCATGGATAAACTTCCCAGTGTGTTGGACAGATCATTTTCAAAAGTAAAAATATACGCCATTCCGTGCCCTTTGCCCAACAACACGTATAACACTATTTTAACATGATATAAGAGGGAAGGGATTTTTTTTACCACATACGACGGGAATCCAGCGGTGGGGTCCGTAGAATACGTTAGTGGACTGGAGAAGCCCGTGCCTGCAGACGCGGTGAAAGCAGCCGATCCTGGGTATGGGCTGAACGCGGAGCCAGAGGACGAGCGCGCCAGCTCTTCATTCCGCGGAGCAGCCAAAGACGAGGGCCCATAAGACGGACACGAATACAGCGCCAGCGAGCCCGGAGGCTGGTATAGATAAGCCTGAGGATAGGACATTGATGGGATATGAACAGATCGCCTATTCCCCCTAAAACACGCTGAGCAAAAGCGCGAAGAAAGCCAAAGTACAATCAAGTTAATAATGAGCCGCTAAAGCAGCCATCAAACAATGAATATAAAAAGTCCTCCTTCTGCTGCCCCTTGACTAAAAAGCCCTTGAAAGGTGTGTTAAAGTGCCCACATAGAGGCAATGTGGCATGCGTCTTGATCCCCTAGCGTCCGATGTTTTTAGTACGCAGCGCTGTGAAGTGAGGAGTTGGGAGGGAAAGAGCCAGTGGAGTTTCAGACGCACGGAGCGCAGGGGGAAACTGGAGCTGTCACTCCGGCTCATCTGAATATCCATCCCCGCCCCTTTTCTCTGCCTCATACACACTGAATTTCTGGCTCACAAACAGCGACTCCACGCACAGCAAAAAGTACAGCGACTGGAAATACGATCCGTTTACTTTGGCGTTGTCTTTCTTATACCGCCTTTACAAAACTGGATTAAACCCAACGATTTTGTTATTACTTTTACTCATGGGGGACCGTGCGTTTGATAAAGTCATCTATAAGCATGAATACTTTGCGCTTCGGTGCGTTTATACAATAATTTACTTTCTTTACGCATATGTTTTTGATTTAGGTGATACGCGTAGAGCAGTAGTAGTGAATTAATCAGAGAAAGCTCGAATATTACGACCAGGTCTCGACTTTACGATCTTGTGTCGCCAATACAGCTATATCAAACGAGGACACATCCATGCGCGCACAAGGGGCAGTGCGCGCTCTGGCCTGCGGGAGGCGTACACGGGTTTCCACTATAGCGCTCACTCAACACCTCAAACAACTTTTTTGATTCGTTTAGTTGTGCATGATGTGGATCCATGTAGTTTTTCTCACAACAATAAAATGCAGTAGTTAATTGATTATTTTTATAACGTAAATTAAATAATGGGTTGCATATATTCTACACATGCATGAAGGCCTTTTTCTCTCCAGTCCAGACATTATGACCTCTGTTGGACGCAGCAGTAAGAGCAGAGTGTGTGGTGAAATCCAACCCCCGGAGGTGGCAAATGAAGAGCGCGGGTATAGTGGCCAGTGTCCCTCATTAGTATTCATATGACTCAATGTATGCATCCATCAGGTGCTTGTTCCCTCATCGTGGCGCGCTCTGACTCTCTTGTAAACACCAGCGCTAAAGAGTTGCAGCTTGTTAACGGCCGGGGCTAATTTCGTCCATAATAAATCCATATATTACAGTTCGCAGAAAGAATGACCATAACTAATCCTCACGTAGTGTCATTTCGCTAATTAAACACCACACATCCCATGGTGCTCTATATTCAAATCTGCCCATAATGACTTGCTGTTATGAGAGCAATATTTCACCGTAGGCTACTTTAGGAGGTGACATGACACTGTTACAACTTGCACATTACTTTGCCATAGCTCATGCGCGCCCCATATGACAATCGACGCAAAAGGGAATCACAAGACAACTTTTAACAAGATTTAAAAGATAGACGAGCCTCTCCTTTAACTTTTTTTTGTTGTGTTCTTCATTTCCTGCTAAATAAATCCACCCTCTGTTGCTGTTAATAAACATTTGCGCTATTCTTGGTTGAACTGGACTTACATTGAGGCCCACACCAGGGGGCACTGTCTCCTCTGCGCAGGCCGCAGACCGGGTGTATGTGGGCTGAATTTAGTATTAGTTGTCGGTTACATTATCAGGTCAGTTTAAAAACAGATCTCAACTATTTCAGTCACTGCTTAATGGATTTACAAGGCATGGCGCAGTAAGGAGTTGATAAGTGAATGACAAAAAAGTAGGAGAAAATATGTTGGTAAATCAAACTTCACTTTTGAGAGAGCAAGAATAGACGATAAAATGCTTTAACATTTGATTTTGAAGCCTAAATAATTTAGTTTTTAGCAATGACATTTCAGGCTATACATATTTCAAAAGTAAATTTATTCGAGGCATGTATTTCTCAATGGATTTGATGAAGTCAAATTTAGAAATCTAAATCAGGCTCTACATTTTTTAGAAAGTCAAATATATGAATTATATATTTATTGATGAATTGCATGTATGTGTATTTTTTAACTTTTGTATGTATGTGTAGTATTCAAATCATTGAAACAAAAAAAACTGGCAAACAGGAACAAAAAAATGTTACAACTTTTACAATAACTATAGGCCAAGTTAATTGAATTCTCGGGCCCAATAAAAAGACTTGTTGTTGGTCCTATTTTAAGTGGAGGACGAGGTGTCAGAGGAGAGCAGGGAAGCAGTGGGCCGGGCTGAGGCGACAGGCCGTCATCTCTCTCCCGCCTGGCATCTGCCCATTGCTGCCAACCTTCTTCTAATCAGCAGCCATCCATGCGCTTGGCAGTGGAGGGGGCTCTGCTGCAGCCCCTCGCCCCAAGTTAAAAACCCTGAGCCCTATCACTTTGTAAACAGGTTCCTTCAGGGCACCTCCAGCGAGGACGGCTCTGATGTGCTCAAGTGGAGAACATTGGTGGCTGCAGTGCCTTGGATCCATTTAGCTGCTAGGACTCTTGTTGATGCTGCTGCTGTTCTTGTAGTTTGTTTTCAGCTTAAATCACAAGGAGGCACATTCCCTTTAAGTTTGATTTGTCTAACATGCTGCAGACTGACATGGATGTTGGGGAAACACTTCATGTGCTTTTTCTGTCAAATGTTGTGCTTATGTGTCACTGTATAATTCTGTTGCCTGTCTGAGCATTTGAATCAAGAATATGAAAGAAAAGTTAACAACTTTCATTCAGCTAAGCTGTAGGAACCAAAATACCAAATATCATGAAAAAGAGGAAGGAGAAAAAAAAGCATACTAATTATAGAAATTATGAAGCATGGATTTCAAACACACACAAACACCCAGACAGGCTGATTGACGAACCAAACGGTCCCTGAAAATCAAAGGGAGGAAATAAAAGAGGACACAAAAGGGAAACAATTTGAGAGCGCCTGAGTCTCTCCTGTGGCTCTGCAGCCAAGGGTCGGCCAGATAGGGTTGCCTAGAAAGAGTGTGCTGACAGCCAGTGTCACTGGGCTTTGTAATCATTGTGCTGGGCCTGATAGGGTTACTAGTGGCTAATCCAGGCTGACCTTGGTTAGGTGCCCTGAAAGAGGATGGCTTTGTACAGTGGGGACAAGCTACCAGTATGACGGGGATGCTGACATATAATGTCTGCGTGGGGACTTGCCACCACAGCTCTTTTGTTGTGCTATCAAGTTGCGACTCTCAGCCACACACACAAAATGTTTTCTCTCTCTCTTTGAGGAGATGGAAGAAAGCAAGCATCTAAATCAGCACAGCTTCTATCTCCAGGTTCAAGAGGTCAGGCTGCTGTTGTTAGTGTTAGAATGTCCTCAAAACAATTTCAACACACATGCTGTTTGTGTTGGTGGCCAATTTATTCATATAAAAAAACTAAATACACTACTTGTACTTATAAATGGTGTAATAATGTTTTTGTAATATTGTATTACGATATTAAAAACATTCAATTAACAATATCCAAATATAAAATAATGGAGTTAGAATCAAGGATTGGCACAGAGGCCACACTCACAAATCCATCTTTTTTGACATGCACAGTATGTGGACAACAAAGACTCACACACTCACAGCTCCAGGCTCCACCGGTGTGAAGGCAGTAGAGAGAAGGCATCTTGCCTTTGTTGCTGCCAGGGAGAACTGTAAACGGGAATGGGATTCCCATCCCCTGGAGCCTCCTGCTAATCCACAACAGGCCCACTGCTGGATTACTGGGGACATCAGCTGACATGCCAGCCAACGTACTGATAAGCACGTGCATAGGCACACAGTGCAAAGTGTCTCACAAGCTAATGTCTGTTGTATGTACATACTGTATGCCAACTATGCAATATGTTCACACGCAAGCACATCACTCAAATGGCATCACTGCAGGAAGCATTCACACGCAGTGGGAACTCCAAATCACACACATAATCAAGACCTGGAACAATCTCATGGATTTGCGACTCTGGCAGGACAATATAGAGACCTCATATTTGTGCAGACAGAATTGGCACAGGGCCCTGCTGTCCTTCATTGTTCCTGCTGCTGGAACTAATGTATAGAAGTTACTAAGGGCTTCCGATTCCTATACAATGACATCTTCATCTACAAGTCCAATTAGCTTAGTTCAAACCGTTATTCTTCTTACCATTTAATTATGTTTGTCTTGAATTTCAGTTCATAGTTTTGTGTTAACTGACATTGATTCAAAAAGAACAATACTCTCTGTATATCATCCAAAGACATTGCAGAGCCGCTCCTCGACAGCCCAATCAGCAGCAGCACATTCAAATGCACTCAGGTAAATTCAGTCTGTGATTAGGTCAGGCGTGCGGGCTGTATTTGTGGTAAACAGTGTTCCGCTCTGGGGGCTAAATGTTTGTGTCAGTAAAGAATAATTACACTCCTCCACGCTGTATCTGTGGTGTTAATCTTTGTCGGCAGCGGCCACTTTATTCTCTCGTTTGTTTAATAGCTCACGAGGAGCTTTATTGTTTCAAAGTGCTCGATACAAACCTGTAAATTCTGTGTTGAACATTTGCCCCTGTGGCGTTGTGGTTCAATGCCGGCAAATGTTGGAATAAAGCAAGCAGCCATTGATCCGCAATCAAAGATCCAAGACAGGAGGTTATTTACATGTACAGGGCCGGCCACTGCAGCTGTACGGCAAGACACATGCGATGTTAGACTCATTTAGCAGCGGGTCATTGGCATTATTGACTGGCCAGGTCTGTGCAAAAGTAATCAGCTGCTCTCAGTGATGCATACTATACTAGAGTTTGTTACTCATGAAAAATGGGATGGATTCTCAGAAGTGGAGAGAGAGAAATAACCTTTTTCTCAGCGCTACAAGTGTTTTCTTTGTGACACTTGGAGAAGGTCAATTGAGTTCTCCAGTCTGTTATCAGAGCGCTTTTTGATGTGCTGCTACAGATAATGGAGTAGACGGGAACGAAGGAGGAAATGGAGAGATAAAGACAAGCGGAAAGCCCAGGTAATTATTTTACCTTCTAGAGATGGATATTTTTAACATTTAACACAAACTGGGATGAGAGCTCTTTTTTCAGCATGTACTTCTGAGATAAAGGTCTGTTAATTGCAGACTTACAAACCCAAGTTCCCAGTTCATTTATCTGCTTTATCCACTCGCTGTTGTGGGTGTTCGAAGACTCCGAAGACTCTCCCAATCCGTTACCTTGAGTAGAGAATGACCAGTGTGCAAAGGACAGTAAGACAAAGCTACATCTGCATGAAAGCTTGGACTGTTATTTTGGAAATTGATTCAATTATAGTTTTAAACTAATTAAACCACATCTTTTAGAAGATAAATCAAGATATCAAGGTTCTATATTCTTTTTTGTGTCTTAACTGTTGATTCTCTGATCTGTGTTGGTGATTGCAATGGTTTTGTTAAGTCCTCTGAGATGACTACTGTTGTGATTTAGGGCTATACAAGAATATATTGTACACGAATAAATTGTATATCCTACATTAACAAGATCTGGTACTGATGTTTATTTTCATGCTTATGATTGACTAAATAAAAGTTCATTATCATTATTAACAACTCAAAATCCATTTGCTTATACGTTTGGCTTAGTGTACAGGTAAATACAGTATTAACTAAAAATAAGTATCAATAGGCATATGTAACATTCCCAGCATGATGGGCCAAACTGGCATAAATGTTTTTTCCTTTTATTGGGAAAAGATTGAAATGCCATAATGTTAATAATGCATTAGTAAAATGTTTTGGCCAACCTGCTATAATTCATATGTGCAGAATGGTTATTTTTTGGAATGTTCACACCGTGGCATAAAATGAGGTATTGCCATAGAGAGAGCCAGGAGACTCTTTAGCAAGTACCTTCTAGCTATAACTCTTGAATAAATGAAAAATAGACAACTTTATAGCATTCTGTTTAACATTCCAAGAAAACAAATCTATGAAATAAACATGTGACGGACCTTCCAACAAAGAGCATAGAGCACCTTTAACAGCGGCAATTTAACGGTTTATTATTTGAAATATTTTTCACATCTTTGAAGTTGTATCAAAAACAGAAATCCTCTATAAAACATTTTGACAGACTGTCATCAAACCGGTCCTTTTCCAATCACAGGACGATTATGTGCGTTGCCTGGAGTTACTTGCAATAAAAGAAATGTCTCTCTTTTTCATTACATTTCCCACTCGTGAACAATGGAAAGGTCTGCCTCAGAGCCATTTATTCCTCTCTGATGTATGATTAGCACAGGGCAAATCAATACCGTGTTGGATGATCTTAACGGAAAGTAGTGTGATTTCCTTCTGTCACCGAGCCAAGCGCTGAGATTTGTCTGTCAGCAGTGACATGCTATCTGTGGCAGGGGCACTGAGGCCAAAACACACCTATTGATCCTGTCGCCATTGATGGCTCTAATGGTATGGGAGGATGAGGACAGCAGGCCGCCACTGGAAACATAAGCGCTGTACAAGCATAGCCTTCTGGACCATTACAACACAAGTTTATTCATTTCATTAGCACAGTAGCACATTACTAAAATACATTTCAACATCACTTCCAGAGTTTACTTCCAGACGAGCTGTGGGTCGGATTACAGATTACAAATGGAATGTTCTGTAACTCATACACAAGGCAACTCAAAGTGCTGAACAAAACAAGTTAGAAACAATCACACAGCACATTCAAATCATAAATAATAACAGTACATTAAAAAGAATGCTGATGCTACTGATTTGATGTGGTTATTGAAATTCAAGTCAGAGTCCAGTATTACCCCTAGATGAAGGTTTTAGGGAGAGGGACTGTAGGTGACAGATGACGCTGTCTCTTTGTTTCTGGGGACCAAAGACAATCATTTTGGTTTTGCCAGTGTATAGCTGAAGGAAGCTGTTTTGCATCCAGTAACTGATCGGTTTGCAGTAAAGGAGTGAATCCAATGAGTCTGGTGTGCGCATGAATGATCGCTGGTGGTCAGAGGGGTGGCTTCAGTGGCTACCACTACTGTGCATGAATCATTTATTCTTGAGTGAATGAGTGAATGAATAACGTCACATGAATGTCATGTACAACTATGCACAGTTGTAACTATTCATTATAAACAAATTCAGAGTGTATGAGGAGAACAATAGTTATCTGCTGACAGTGGAAGGGGTGCCAAAGGAACCACAAACCAAATCCAAGGAAAATGCTTTTATGCACCACAGAGCGCACAGGTTTGGTCTAAATGTGTGAAACATCTACGTCTCTGATCACGGCTGTGGAAGAGGAACTGTGCAACAAACCTCTGTCCTCAAAGTTCCTTCTCAAGTTGTGCAAAGCTCTGACTATGAGTGTCGTGTAATATTTGTATGTGGGCGCCGGCAGTGGTAGACCACTCTTTTGCCTTGGCCTACCCACTTTTGTTATGTGTGTGACAATATCCAAACAGCGCAAATCATCGCTAACTACTGCCACAAGAACATCCAACAACATATTAATATAAAAGCATCATCGTCAAGAAGGGAAGTCAATGTTCACTCTTTAGTGTAGAATTGAGGCTTGCTAGTGGAGTCCTACCTCTGGAAACCTCCACAAAACGAGTTGATAGTGGTGGAAACCTTTTAAAATGTTAAAATCAGAGTCTTATCCATGGTGCAGCGCCCGCCCTGTCCAGTGTGTGTGAGCCCCCCGTGAGCTGGTGTGTGTGAGCCCCGTCATGACAGCCACTGGGGCCAGATGTATCAAAGCTTTTGTTAAAGTTTTTGTTACAGAAAGATACATGTTTGTCCCAACAGAAAGATAACTTTTAGTGAAAATATCCGACCGCAACATCCATTTTACTAAATTGCACACATTTACCAGAACTTTTTATTTATATGTTTTCAAATATCAGTCATACGTGTCCGTGGATTAGTGTGTGCATTTGTAATCAGTGCTCTTGGCCAGAAGTCTTCAGATCTTTCCTTGTTGATGTATTTCCCCTTCTGGACTGAGACCCTGACAACATGCTAGGGGCAAAACACAGACAGAGAGTATACGGCACTATTTAATTTATCATATTTCTACACCTATTAACCAGTGCGAAACAAGACAAGAGTGTAATAGTAATTGTTTTGTATGTAAACTGTGTTGCATTCAGGCATTGAGTGGTTGCCAAGTGCCAAATCTAATTTAAAGTGATCACATACTGCAGGGTTGAAACAACTTTTACTTATAAATGATGTATTGTGAGTGTGATGCTCAGGCTATTTAGATTTGGTAACATTCAATAACAAAGGAACTCAAAATACTAATATATCAAAATGTGGTTGCTTCATTGTTTACATATTTAGATCATTTCTGATCATAGGATATAGAACAAGTGGGAAAATGTCTCAACACTGTGAACCCCTGTCTCTCTATTTTATTATTGTATTTTCCTTTGTAAATGATTGTCTAACTTGCTGTTGGCGACTGCTGTTGTGATACAAAAATTAATTGATTGGCTTTGTCAGGGACTAACTTTTTTATACACTTTCCATCAAATATTAGCTTAAAGGAGCATTCTTTAACGCTCCCAGTGGCGGGCCCACTTTTTGCTTGATTCCATCTCTGTAGTAATGTTTTCCCAAGGTAAATACAGTAACAAGCATGTGACTTTAAAAACAAATATATATTGTATTTAGTTCCAAACATAAAATCCAAACATAGATACCATTGTAGACAGTCAAAAACAGACATATACATAAACCTAGTATACAGTGGTTAGCCTAGGTTGAGTGTTTTGACAGTATAATAACTGTGTACACATTGAGCAATATTTCAAGCAAAGCAATAGATAAAAGAACATCGCAGGTTTACAATTACTCCAAAACTCAGCAGCACGTGTCCTGACCAAGACCAGGGGGCGGGACCACATTACACCGGTTTTAAAATCGCTGCATTGGCTCCCCGTGTGGTTCAGGATATATTTTAAGGTTCTTTAAATAGTTATTAAATGTCTTAATGGTCTTGGGCCTTCTTATCTTTCAGAACTGCTTTTACCATATGAACCCTCCCGGCCCCTGCGCTTAAGGGTTGGACATTTTGGATTGTTTTAAACTAAACTGTAAAGCACTTTGTGTTGCATTTTTTTGTGTATGAAAAGTGCTTTATGAATAAAATTTGATTGATTGATTGATAGTTTCATTAACTGACCCGATACCTGCTTCTTGAGATATATTACAAGAAGCAGGTATCAGACCACTTCACAAACAGCGGGTAAGCAGGACACTTGAGAAATGTACCTTCAGCTAAACCCTAAACAATTAATTTTACTTGTGTCTGATGTGCACTTTGTTGTTGGAGATCTGTCAGTCGAGAGCAGCTGAAAATTGTGCTTAAAACTCACTAAAGACGTGCCAACAGGCCGCCTGAGCGCGGATGGACGGTCGAGCAGTGACAGAGATAGAATTTACTGAGATGCTATCATCCGGTTTGTGACAGACTGAAGGCCACCAGACTGTGATCACACTGACATTAGCCTGCCATGTTAACTCCTGGCCCTGAAAGGATGCTGTGAACCACAATCAGCCATATCGCGCCATCAGAAATCAGAAATCCATTTTGCTGCCTGGAGGAGGTCGGCTTGTGCGCCCTTTGCTCCTGGTGTGGTAGTGGGGTGGCTCTCGTCCCTGAGCCTCACCACGCTGGGCCCTTCAGCTGTTTTTCCCTCTCCTCTTGTTCTGAAGGTTAAAGGATTAGGAGTTGTGTTTTCAGACCGGATTGCTGTCCTGGCATGGATTTAGGCTTTGGCCACACACACTAGAAACTGGAGCCCCGACACACGCGCAGGTGCACACATGAATAGAGAACACACATGGACCACCAGCACCAGCGCTGAGCAGGAGGTTGTGGGGATTAGCGGGAAATGCCACAAGATGGTGGCCAAAGCATTTTTGCCTTTTTTTTTGGTGAAGCCATAAGTGACATAATGAGAACATAACCAAGGTGAGTCAATAGAAAGGCGTGGGATTGGCACATTTATGAAAAGATTGCATTTTATCAACACGTGACATTTTCATTTGAATTGAATTGCATTTTTATGATATCCATTAAAATAAATTATTGATGCCTGCACAAGTTTATGTTCCATCCTGAATCCTAACTACACTTGTTTTCTCTAAGAGAACAATCACCTCAGATTAGTTGATGCTTCAATAGTGTTGTCCCGATATTTAAAGATGTGGTACTTAAAGTAGCGATTTGTATGCCAAGTCATCATTAAATGGCCCTATTCTGTCAAAAGGCATTAATAAACCTTGATCTTTTCCACTTCTTTAACAGATAGCAGTGGTTCAGCCGAGATATTTGAATTTCAAAATAAGTTTTACAGCCCCTAAATCTTGTTACAGTTTTCATTTCGATGTCCTGCTCTTCACTGTTTCATCAATCAGAAAGGCCATGATCCGGGTTCAGCTAATATCACCTTTAAAGTAACAGCAGGACTAAAAAAGGTCTCGTTATGATTCTCAAATCATTAATGACTAAACGAGGAATAAAAACAGGATTTCTATCGGGGCCTTTGTGGAAAGGGTTTTGGTTATAGATTTGCTGTTGACAAAACTCTTTTCAGATATTATGGTCCCAGCTGGATTCGTCCAGCTTCGTCCACAGGTTGCAGTACCACTTTTGGCCAGATCTTTACATACTGCTCCTTTAACTTTCAAACCACAAACAAAATGACTACAATAGTTCCTCATATCAGTTGGATTATGTCCCTAGGGTTCACATTTGTTAACCTCTCTCACATTTAAATCATCTTTTTCAAACAGAAAGGTGAAAAGAGAGGACCACTCTGGCTCAGCCAATCAGCTCTTGACCCAAAGTGTCAAATACAAGAGTCTGCCTCACAAAGTGTTACTTTTACAAGGCTCTCTCTGTAAGGACAAAGATAATGCATTATTATTTGGCAACCCACCTTAGACTTCTTCTTTTTTTCTTTCCATTTTACTACAAAGTGACTAGATCTGATATTACATACATCATTAAAGAAGCTACACCCGATTTTTTTTCTAAGTAGTTCATAAAAATGCTTATTACTATATACAAGTTGTATTATAATCCGTAATTTAATGTAAAACTTGAGGT
>JAPMNZ010914965.1:0-14708 GCA_029875035.1 Pomatoschistus microps
TTTTTTTTTTATCATTAGCTTAAAGTAAAGTCATGCTTGACGAAATGTTTTGAATAGATTGCATCACATTCTTCAGAGTCGCCACAGTCTCGAATTGGGCAGACATTGTTCATGTTCATTAGTACAAGAACTTCAACTGTAAGCAAGTCGCCTCTCAATTCTTACAGCACAAAGTCTCTGATAATAAAAAGTAGTCACAACATGTTGCAATATTAATTTGATGGCTTCGTGTTGGTGGTTGAAATCATTAGGTGAAAACCACCACAGCAACTATCCCAAACCACGGCTGCCCTAACCGAAAACACCAGCTACACAAGTGCGGTGCTCTTGTGTGCAGAGGCTGAACGACAAGCTCTTTGATAATTGGACGGATGCCCATTTGGACCCCCGTGAATGGGACCACTCCAGTTCAGGGAGGCAATTATCAAAGTTTCGCAGCAGGAAATGACATCAGCAATACATGTCATTTACCCAGCTTGTCAAAGAACATCAGCTTTTCACCAACTCAACACCAATTATAGACCAGAGAGTACAGAGAGTTCAAAGAAAAGTCTCATTAGAGCTGCCAAACAAGCCTTTAGTGATGATGACGTCCTACTTGTCCCAGACCCATAACCTGGTGTCGGATGGTTTAAGGAGAGACACTGCAGGGCAACTGTGCAGGAGATCCATTCTATTATTCAGTACATCACTAGCTTCCCACTCGGGATGTTACGATTTCAAATTTGATGAAGTTATGGCTAATCTGCGGAAAAACGCATTTGAATTGAACAAATATTTGCTATTAATGGTCAAGAAAAGTTACAACTTTTATTTAATATATAAAAACATATTACCTCACATATTAAACTATCCCAAGTGTTCGAGATTCCATTTGTTTTTTCTTCATCCGAAGTATCACAATTACTATTTCAATTTGTATTATCGAATTGAAATAGCAAATGTACCATGCACCGTGTAAATCGCAAACATACCTCATACGGATTTAGGGATGATGTGTTGAAAGTAAATATAGTGAATTAATCACTATGATCTTGAATTAAAGATGGGTCACTCAATCAACCCTAGTTCAGATCAGATTTTAGGTGATCACATTGATTGCATGTCAACTCTGTGATTTTCTGACACTTCTACTATCTATGTTAAGATTTTTGAATAAGGCCCTGCTCTGTCTTCCTTCATTTCAAGTCAAATCTGGAGTGTCTCGCCTTAAAACTATGTTATCATTGTTGTATTGTTTGGCCTTCAGTGTTACAGTCATAAGCAGAGCATGGCACGCACACTCCCATCTTATCAGTTGAATGGGGTAGGAGCTAGGAGCCATGCTGAGCGTTAGCTTTCCACTAAAGAGTTTTAGTAGAACAACTTGCCCTGGTTTCCCCACACATTCTTCTACAGAGCTGAGGTCAAACTAACCTCGTTCTGATAAATGTGATAATGAATGGCCAGGCAGGAATGAATAAAGACACATAGAAGAAAAACGGGAAATAGAAAGACAGGACCACTGATACCTTCCAAAATGGTCAACCATGCAGAGTGATGAGAGAACCCGATAGAATTGCCCGCCAAGCAGGTATACTCCCCAGCATCCTCAAGAGACACATTTTTCAGTTGGAGGACTTCCATTTCCTTGTCCGTGGTGTTAAGGCCAGCGGTCTAGAAAATAACAGAGGAAGCAGACCCAACAAGAGGCCCAAGAAGGAAAAGGTAACCATGAGTAAAAGCTTTTGAAAGACAGAAAAAGAGCGTTGTTATTCTTGATCCAACACCATCGGCCCCAAAGGCACCACCAAGAGCCCACTGCAGAGGGGTCTGTCAGGGAGAGCCCTCCAGCTGGTTAGTGGAGGAGGGGGGTTAGCGGAGTCCAGACCTGGGCTATCCCATCACCACAACACCTCGTCTCATCTCCACATGCACGAGATGGTGGCCGTGGAAAAGTCCTCAGCAGAACAGCACAAACGCACACACACACACACGCCATCTTTCTAATGTCTTACACTTCACTAGAACAAACAAAAAATCATAAAACTCTACAATTAGATCTACATTTAGATTAAAGCTGACCTTAAAGCACATGCTAAGCAGAACTAAACCACACATAGGATTACCCAGGTGGAAAAAGGTAAAATAACTTAACTACGTCTTGCTCATGGTTCAATTACTGTGCCTTCATATATGATTGGCCAGAGCAGACTTCAGGGGAACTTTAACTTGAGACTAATACATGATCCAGCATTCTTTTTTTATTTCCTGTAGCAATAATGTTTTTTTCCTCTTTTATGGGCCAAATGGCAACTACAACAGCTGTGGTAAAACATACACTTTTGATGCTGACACGTCCTATCCAATAATCTTGTTTATAATAATCTCATTAAGCCTCTTGGTGGAAAGTGAAGTCGTAAAAACAGCAGTAGGAGAGGATGGGTGAAGTGTGGAATAAACACAAAGGACTTTGAAGAGCAGGAGAGCGGCAGTAATAGAAGAAGATGGCATAGAGGCCCTTATTAGGAGGGCACAGCTCAGGCAACACAGGCAACACAACTCAGGGACTAAACACTTTCAACTGTTCTGCTGGGAATTTTCCATAGCGTCATTTACAGTCAGGAGCACCGAGGCAATAGAAAAAAAAATGAGGGGAGGGAGGAGAGAAACAGCTTGGTTGAACATGGCTCTATGCTTCCAGGAGGATCGTCTGTTGGGCCATAGCAGCAGCAGCAGCAGCGGTGATGGTGGTGGTTACCTGAGGGCTCATATCTGGTGACCGTTAGCCAGGCCGACTGATTGGCTTCTCCTATATAATTGGACACTTTACATGTATATTCCCCGCCCTCCTCCTCAGTCACATTGTAGAGGGTCAGCACCTGAGCGTCCGAACTATTGACCCCAGAATGCTGGAAATAAACAACATGTTATGGGCACGTGACAACAAGGCAACTGTGTGAATTAAATCAAACATGGAGTATCATGACGGGAATCATGAAAGCTTGGGTACCAAACTTGAAAACCACTAAAAAGATAACTATGTAATAAATGTAATAAAATACATGTAACATGTTGTATTTTTGGCCTTCATCACAAGTTTAGATCAGCTCATTCAAACAAACAAAAAAATGAAAATGTGAGGACCATCCTCTCTCTAGCAGCTCTCTCTGTCAAATAGTTGTTTCACAGGGGGTCTTTCTTATAGTGTTTTTGTCTGTTTAGTCTATTTTTGAAAAAGATGAAGACAGCATGTTGTGGTCTGATTTGTTCACAACATTTTATAAGGCTGTTTCTGTTAAGACAAAAAAGTGTTATTGTAATGGGCACCCCCAGCTTTAAGTCTCATGAGGATATGAGTTAAATAAAAGGTCAATAAACAAATACAATTATAATGCATGAAAGAGATGTTTTTTCCCCCCATTGTTAAACAAAAATGCATATCTTTGTGCATTTGCTTATTGATCGTATGTTGAAACCTTCTATTCTTCAAAGGTTGGATTTTGCAGGATGTTCATGATCATGTTTCTCTCACCTTAAGCACACGGACGTACGGGAGGCCGGTGGGGCCCACGCGGCTTCCGTTGATCTCGATGTGTTTGAGCCACTGTATGTGCGGCTGAGGGTCACTGAACACTTTACACTCAAACTCCACATGGCTGCCCACCACCACAGTTCGGTTTGCAGGCAGCCCGGCTTGAAGGATGGGCCGGTGCGGAGAGCGCTCTGTGGACCACAACAAGGCCCTACTTATTAGAAGAGCCGTCAAAACTAAAACATACAGTACTGGTGTAATAAATCAAATAGGCACAAGTCCTCCCATTTTAATGTGTGGCCTTCTTTACACAGTCTGAAAACAACCATTCATTATGATAAACCTGGATGTGCATCATTTTTTATAATGCTACCCTCATTTCAAAACACAAACCTAAAAAAGGAAAGATGCTTATGGTAATAGTAGGTCTGTTTAATCTTATACAACACCATGTCATTTTATAGGCCAGACTGCAATTCCTCTCAGGGAGAAATAATTGATGTTTTTGCAGCAAATCACCAAAGATATAATTATGGACTTTAATCATGAACTTTAAATGGGAGCAATCAAGCATCCAGTGTCAAATAAACTGAGTCTGAGTTTAAGGAAAAGGCTTGATTGTACATTTATTTTAAAGAGCAGACAATCACAAACTTTGCTCTAAAAATGAACGATTCACAGCAGTAAGAGGTGATTGTATTTGACCTAATTTCACTTAAATCTTTGTGTTTTGTGCCAAGTAATTGATTGAATACAGTGAAAACATTTTGGATTTGTGATCTTTGAGAACTATAGTGATAGAGCGGTAGACTACAGTACTGGAGACAACTAAGGTAAGGTAGACTACAGTGATTGTTTGGGCCCTCTTACCGACTACATCGAGCTGGTAAGTGTGGTTGATGCTGCCGTACTGGTTCTCCACCACACAGGTGTAGTTGCCCTTGTCCGAGGGCACCACAGACTCCATGATGATGGTGCCTGCCTGGTCACGCACCTGGAAACAAAAATTTAAGACTGGGTATCTCTCAGAGCCTGCCAATATCAGACTCATCTCGATACGCATGACTCGATATGGTAACCATCTAAATACAGGAGACACGATAGGATATAATTCTGAATAATACGGTTCAGTGTCAAACGCTTTTGGCCCCTTACATAATGCTTTGGCACATTTGAACAAAAATACAACCCTATTGGTGCATGCATGGTTAGGGTTATTATAATGTATGTAAAAATCCAAATATCTAATAGAAACAAAAAATTAATGTAGGACAGAATAGTGTAGCCCAAAAGCCTTAAAACAACAACAACCCACAAAGCCCATTGAAAAACAAGAAGCCAGTGTGTACCATCGACTGTGGTATGTACCCATCCCACACTTTGACAACCACGGTAGTACTGACAATTGAACTATGTGCTGAGACGAATTATGTGTGAAGACAATTCAAATATCCTTAATCTCTTCCTTCCTGACAACACCCAACATTTGATAAACCGGATCCTAACAAAGAGCAGGAAAATATTGTTTTATATACATCTGCCCAAACCTGTCTTAGCCTTGTTAGCCCCAACTCGTGTCTGGCTTATTTTCCGAGACATGTTATAATTTTTCTTCCATAAATCTGCCAAGACCGGCAGTGTGTGATTAACCAGTCAACCTCTGAGGCAATAGCAACATCAAACCTCCGATCCACCATACAGTGCGCTCATTTAGCTAAAACGTGATGAGGGAGTGCAGCTGCCTACTGCCAGATGTGCCGTGCTTGGTTTGGTGCATGTGTTCTGCATTACTCGATCCTTCACACAGACGATAAGAACAATAGACGTTTGGCCATAAAAGCAGAGCGTGGGAGGAATGAGAGACGTCCCGTACGCTGCGGCACACATTTGCAGCTAGACTGAAAAACTGGAGCCAGATGGTGAAGGTGCTGTGTCGTTTGATTAACGATGAAAAAAATATTATTGTTCAAATATGTTAAACTATGGCTATGGGCAAAACCACGTCCTATTTGTTATGATTACATTTTTTTAACAGATATTTCAGTAATCAAGTTCTAATGATTATTACTTCAAAATAGGAAAAGTATGGTTCGTATATTCCAATAAATTAACAAATATGGAAAATATATTTAACAAAGAAACTTAAATGTTTTTTCATATTGGCGCTTTTAGAGGAGAAGTGGCATAATGCAGCAACACTTCTGTGAGAAACAACAGTGTAGGAATGACTTCTGTGCACTTCAAGTAACTATATCAATTAACAAATTCATCAAGGCAAAAAAATTACAAATACAATTGCTTTGACCTGATTCATTTGAATATTGTTTTCAGCTCAACTCGACATTATTAATAACCACAATTCATTTATGAACGCTTTTTGCAACATTCAGAGCCATCACATTCATACTAAGCTAACTAAAGATAGCACGTTAGAGGCCCACTAAAACAAAACAAAAGTAAATGATCACTTTTCTGACACTAAAGGCATTTGCGGCAGACAAATTGACTGCAGCAAAGCAAATTTGTCTGAACGATGAGGCGGGAAAAGGGCACTGTGTGTCCAAACAGAACATACTTCTTCACCTTAGTTTCAGCCAGTTTTACAGATTGTAAATACATATGGTGCAGAGAGGAGATAGACACAGCAAAATGATGGGTCTATCAATTGTTGAAGAGTAAACTTTTACGTTGCAGGGTGGAAACGGGCAGCTGAGAGGAAACTCCTAAACACGCTCCAGCTGTGGAGCTCAGACAGGCTGTTGTAACACGGGACAGGGCTGGACTGGTCTGCACATGATGGGAGAAGCAGATGTAGAAAAGGCTTTTCCCTCTGTGAACATGTAAAGTATCCCACACACCTGCACAACAACCACCTCCAACTCCACTCATCACAAAACGTTACGGTGCATAAAAGATAAAAGATTTTCTACTTCCCATAAACGGTGCCAGATCACAAAGTCCAGCCGAGACGGAAGCTTACTCACATTCTAAAGAAGAAATTCGCAAAAAACAATCCAATAGCTCTATTCTCATCAAAAGGAAATGTGAGCAACAATTGAGGAAAATGTATGCGATATGCTTGAAACTTACAAAATAAGTAGATAGGACTGACCCAGACGGTTGTAAAATGGCTCAACAACAAATGTTATCAGCGTTTAACAATATGAATACACACGGCCTGGTCATTGTTGAAACACTAGATAACAACAGGTGGTGTTGCAACCACAGCTGCAATAAGGCTAGTAACAATAAAACATGAAGTAGGCTAAAGTCTCCCACACAAACGGTAGGACCATATGAAGGAATTATTAATGAAACTATGTTGTATTAGAAGCATAGAATTTCAGCCAACATTGGTTTTGAGGTCAAATGTGAAACTTGTCTAGGTTTTCCACTTCACTCACAGGGAGGGGCTGAAGATCAAATGTAGAGATGTGATCAGATCACTTACAGCTCTGACTAAAGCTTGTGCACATATCATTTACTACAAGGGCTGTTAAAATGAGTGAACAGTTGTTATTCTTTCATTTGAAAAAGTGCCAGAGTGATTAAAACAGTCTTATGAGGGACTTTCTGGAGTAAAACACAATACAGTGTTCGCTGCACCATGTCTCTGAGTTCTAACAAGATGAGGATATGAAGCAAACATTGTATTTCAAAAGAAATATCAGACAAACCTTAAATCCGCCAATACGATGATCTTTCTTGAAATCCTTGCCGTTCTTGTACCATTTCAGAGTTGGCGTGGGGTTACCATTCGCTTGACAACGAAACTTAACTGTCTTACTGGCTGGGACAGCGTGGAGCTTTTTCTCCATTTTCCCTGGTTGAACCCATTGTGGAGGCATAGCTGAAGAAAGGATGGAGTTAGGGCATATAAACATTGGTATAATAAAGAATCTTTCCAAATTTACCAAGAAAGAAATGTATGGTTTTTTTTATTTGAGCTGGATCTGACAAAAGGTATGACTAGACCATAATGTTACCCATACCCCGTAACTAAGGTAACACTGGGTTTTGAGACAGTCCCAAGAAAGGTTAGTCCGGAGCCCTGATGGCTGTAAACAAGTATTGTAGCCACAGTTGCTCTAATTTCTATGTGTTATTTGCTTGTCTATAGCTCATTACACAGCATCATTAGGGTGTGCTCAGAGGGCAGCATGCCGACCACACTTGGGACTCAGCTTCTGAGCAAACCACAAATGAGTGAAGTGAGGTCTGAGTGATTGATCTTAATAACATTAAGTGAGCTGTTAGGTTTACCACTGTTGCTCACTATAGACTGATTGTTGTCGTCATCTCTGATGATTCATTACCAAACTACTTTCCCACTGACCACCAACAGTGACTTTGAGAACTGATGACTCACTCAAAACAGAAATGGCCAAAAGCAACAGCTGCAAAGAATCAAAGAGTAAATAATTTCAAATAACAAACTTACGCATCTTCTTCTGACTTCCCAATAACTTTGCTTCCTCTGATGAAGACTCCTCATCTTCATCATCATCTTCAGATGAAGCCAAAGTATCGACTACAACAAAACAAGTCCATATTATTTATAGATTATATTTCTGAATATCCGGAGAATATCTATGATCCCCCCTCACCTGTGACGTTGAAATAGAGGCTGTTGTTTCCAAAGGTGGTGCAGGTGTAGAGCCCAGAGTCCGTCAGCTCCACCGCCTCGATCTCCAGCTCTCCATTACGAAGGTGAGTGTGCTCCCCGTCCACCACCAGCACATGGTCTTTAGTCCAGTTCACAGCGTGGTCTTTCGTGGAGCAGCTCAGAGCCAGAGGGTCGCCCAAGAAGAGAGTGTATGGTTCTATTTGTGTTTCAAGAGAAACTGAAAGAGACAAAAAAAACTTCCACATTAATATGGAAAAACCACATGAGCTGCCATCAAATCCAGAAATGTTATTCTATTGTTGGTTCTATGACCATTCAACAAAGAACATTTTCTTTAATTCCCAGTGTCCATTACTGTTGAATACCACAAATATGAACACAATACATTTAGGTATTCAATATCAGCTCATGGGGTTCATATTGTCTCACTTTTGATCTTTTTCTTAAATCTGTATCATGAGATCAGTTCAGTATCAGTTTGAGATTAATAGCTGATGATAAAAGTAAAAGTAAAGTAAAATCAGCTGATTAATTGACTAATTGTGCCCAGATACCATTTACAGCAAAGTTTGGCATTTGTTGTAACTCCAAATTCTCCACCACTCAGTTTTAATCTAAATGACATTCACATTAATGTTGAATCATTGACAAAATGTAAAAAGCAAAACTCCTTTTTACAGGTATCCACTGCTCGCTTTCCCGGTCTGACCTCACTCGCACATTAAATCTGATTCCCAATGAGTCAAAGCTGTCGTGCCGCGGGCTGGGCACAGTGGGCAGCAGCTCCTTGACAAGAGCTTGAATGTGATTAGAGCCGTGAGGAGCAGAGACACCTGAGCCCCCACACAGCCCACCGGGGGAGGGGGTAACCCAATTCTGCTGACACATCATCCATCACAATAGTGTTGTTTGTCCAAGCACAAAGGGGCTGCCTTTGATTTCCACTGTCCGACTTATGTGGAATTCTGACTTTTGGGTCAGGATCCCTGGAACTGCTACAACAGGTCTAAAAATAATCTCCGGCAGGATATATTAACAAGTGATTTTCTTTTACAACTTCCTACAAGGTCTTTCCTGAACAAGTTGGGAAACTTCCTTCAAATGACAGTCCAATGCAAGTGCTATAAATAAGATACGTATTCACATTCTTTATAACAACTGCTCATTGGTATAAAACATTTAGAAACCTAAAATGCCAGTTGAAATTGGGAAGTTACTAATATTAATATAAATGATTACAGAATGTTGAAGCCAAGACAAGTTGATTTTAACATATAGTGTTGTGATTTACACTCCCACTAACAACTTTATATGCCTTCCTCAATGTTGAGGAATCTTTAAATCATTGGGAGTGGATACTTTGTCACATAAAACTAAAATTATATAAAAATTAAGAAATTGATGGCCTTTTAACCCAAAAATAATATTTCTCCTTTAAATCAATCTTACAAATGCAGTTGTACAAAGTAAGCACAAAATCACAGCCACATTTGTTTGGCCTTTCACATCCCCGGCACAGGAAACACAACTATACTGTACTTCAACTTTATGTCAACATCAGCAAATCCCTCCCATCGTCTCAACAAAAGACTCTTAAACAATGAGAGGTCAGAAGCTGCACAGACAGAGCTCACGTAGTATGTTCTTTTTACATAAGAACTGCCAAACTAAATTACCATCAAAGAGCATGTTGGAAAAGCAGCTCTTATAAAAGGATCAATTGCGTTTCACAGCTAACTTTCAACTTTCAACCAGGATGTAAGGAATGTTTGAGCAAGTAATAAGCTGGGACAGCATTTTTATAAAACTAAAAATCAGGTACAGGTGCTTTAAGACACACTAATGCATACGAATAGATCTCTCACATGAAAGCTATGAAACAATTCATTATTTGCAGTTATCTTTGTTTGGTTATATAATCCAACACAGCGTCTCTACTGAGCATGTGCAGACAGTACAGGGGGCTTGCAGAGGCAGGTTGTGGTTGCTATAGTGACCCCACTTGGGCCTAGAGTAAAGGTATTTCCTGGATCACATATGTCTGACAGGGCTCCTAATCCCAGCAGGAAAAGGGGGCCAGAGGGTAGGATCAACTTTCTCTTCCAAAACAAACCGAATAAGAGGAAGCAAAAGAAATGTTTGAGTGCTTTACAGAGATAAAAGGTTGTATCCGAGACTGTAGGCAAGGCCGCAAACGATTCTAAACCAGCCTTGACAACAAATACCAGTGATAAGACAGAGTAAACATCCGAGTTAACCAGTCAGGGAACACATCATTAAGATCAATAAAAATGCCGCTTCATTTTCTCTGCCAAGACAGTATTGGTGGACTTATCAGTATCAGAGTAATTATCGCCATAAATCATCGAGGACTTGAGCACAAACAACAATTAGACATCTACAGGTAAAACATTGTTAGTCAATTAATTTCTGTAATCTAACTTCTTCAAAAGAGAAACTAATATAGGATATAGAGTCATTACATGCAAAGTGACATATGACCTTTGTTTATAATTTCCTTTGTTGCTATTTTTCAGATTATAGTTTACAGTCCATTTGCAAAATAGATACATTTATAATATTCTTGCACTAAAGTGTGTCTGTACTTATTGCATTGCAGATGTATACATTAATAATAACAATACATTATTTACTTTGAACCGGCATAATTCTCTTTAAATGTATAGATATAACAGACAAATAACTTGTACCTGGTTCGAAAAGAGGGACAAGTTGCTTGCTCTCGAATATACAACATCTTACACTGCTTCTTATTAAGCTAAAACATGAGATGTTATTTTTGTGCTATAATATTCACATGTCTTATGTGCTCATTATTCCTACTGTTTCAGCAACTTGTGATGCAACACTGGCCTTTTCCCACTGTGGGACGAATAAATGTCAATTTCATATGAGATGACAAGAGCCAAACACATCCTTCGGGTTATATATATATTTCTTTAAAAACGATCCAGTAGATTTATGGACGTTCATGGCCAGTTTTTAACATAACGTATTAATATTTGCAGGCATTGGTCATTCTGCTACCCTATGGTTCCTTTGTGTTTCTTATTATTGAATTTCCTGCATTCTAATAGATTGATTCTATAATCTGTGGGTGACAATTTTGAAGTTATGACTGCTCTTGTCATTCAGGGCCTTACAAAAAACAAAATTGAAACTTGTATTTAAAATAATGACTATAACATCCAGAATTGCCTTGATATGGCTCATCTCACAAATGAAACAAATCCAAATCATGTGGCTGACTGACGGGATTAAAAACGACATATTTTAGATAAACCCTCAAGCCTTCTCCTGGTTTCTTCCAAAAACCATGATTGACATGGTTTAAAATCAGACTAATGAGAGAACCGTTCTCAAATTGGAGTAGTTTTGAGCTAAAAATCACCAGTGTGTGAACAAGGGGGGAAAAGGCTTGGCACAAGTCATTGGAACTTACTCTGAGTCCAAGATAGGAAGCAATATGCTGCATGAATGACTTGTGGGATTTCCTGCCCTCGCTACAGTGATGGTTGAATGCAGCGGGTCCAAACTGTCGACTTTTCCATGTGCCACATTGAGAAAACATTGGCACGTTTCTTTGCTAATTTAACCAGTGCAGAGTGAAGGGGTGGGAGACGCATAAAAAGGATTGATAAGAGACAAAAGAAAGAAATAGCAGGGAGCCAAAGACTAGGACAAAGGCCATTAGGAAGCCCCAAAAGTTCACCGAAGGACTGTCTGCACTCAATGCTCTTCAGCGTTTCGCTATTCAATTTTAAATGAGACGCAATCAAAGCAAATTAGCACTTTGGAGAAACATGGAAATCTGGAAGGTGCTAATCTAGTCACCGAGCAATTATAAATATAAAGAAGTTAACTGATTTAGGACCACACTGAGTATGTTTACAAAGCACAATCCCAAAGCGCTCGCCGAGGCACTCTGAGCTGTGAAAATCATGTCTGTTTGGCAAAACTGGTTTGAACCGCTTCACTGTGTCTTCGCTGGCATGTAACCACATATTCTGGATCCTATTTAGACGAATCTAGCAGATGCATTCGAGAGCACAGGGAATCGCCGTGCTTATATTAGAAATGTATATATGTATTTTTTTGGGTACTCATTTTGTTGATTGTGATGAAGCACACTGACCCTCACCGCACAGGTTTCATTGTACAGTTTGGTTTTGTTACATGAGGCAAAAGAGTGCAGGAAACATGGGTGTGTTAAAAGTGTGCTGCTGAAATTTGACTTGAGCTACTGCAGTTAAGAATTTGTGAAAATCAAATGCTCAAAGTTAGAAATATTTCACAAAAGTGTGCTAAAATTGAATGTATGACCGCAAATGTGATGTTTACATTTACTGTTCCAAGGATTGAATGCCAAGGCAAAGTTACGAGACGCCTCTGAAAGTAAAACAAGGCTCCATCTCCCCAGCGGGGCGCAAGGAGACAGGACCCTAAAGTGGTCTGACTGGAACAAAGCAAGCAAGTTCTGTATTCTTATGCTTTGTAAATCGTCATAATCAACAGAACAGTTTGTGTGAATAATTAAAAATGTATTAACTAGCTAAATCAAAAAGCATTCGTAGAGAAGCTTGCAGAACATCTCTACTTTTCTTTCCTAATCCAGAACAAAGGGAATGCAAGCCAAATGCATTCGGTGTGATTGTTTGTGAACAGCTGACCGTCACTCAGTGGGGAGCGGGGAAAGTGAGCCACGATTTATACCAGGCGGGGGAGCAGTGCATAGATAGTACCTGGCCATTTGGTGATTAGCAGCAGGGTAGAGTGTAAATGCTTCAACCTACCCCCACTTTCAGTCCTCCACCACAATGGAAATTTATGACACAAAAGACAAACATTCCCCTAAGAAACTCTATCCCTAGGCAGCAGGGGAGGGCTCAGAGTAGCGTCTTCTTTCCTCTTTTTGAAAAACAAGCCTAATTTATAGTTTCCCTGGCAGTTAACGCTACTCTCAGTGACAACAAATACCTTTTCATTACAAAAGGAGAGGAGCAAACCCGGGCAAGGTAGCAAGACTGCCCTTAGGCGACACATGGGACCCATTTGCTCCTCCCTGTCCCAGAGTTGGCTCCAGAGCAGCTACACATGGTTTATTTTAGGGCTTAGAACCATACAGAGACCCCTTTTCCTAATATCTCTAATTATAACGTCAAGGCTTTATCATATCCAGTGGCTGCGCTCCACTTCCGACTGTAGAGTGTAAACATCCCAACTCTCTGCCCACACGTCCAGCCCGGCTATTACTCTGCTGGAGCACTTCCAAAAGACATTTTTAAGGATTGGGTTTCAGTGCTGCTTTCCCCTTTTCAGAGAATGTCTAGGAGCCAAATCACGATGAATACTCTTTGGAAAGTAAAATGACCTACAGAAGCAAAGCAAGTGCATGTTTACTCAGGATGCAACAGTTAGTCTATATAGAATTTTGATAATCATAAATTGTCCAGCTTTGAAACCACAAAACCTGTCATACAATCTATGTAACTAGTCCCCCCCTTTAAAAACAGCATGGTTATATCACTAGTTTTTCACATGTGTGCATCTTTGGTCACACCTTCAGCTGTTTTCAGTGAAAATGAGTAATAGCAGTCTCTCAGGCGATCTGGTGGTCCGATTTTTTTGTTCACACAATGTCACACAAAAGTTAGGTGCTCCAGCTTTAATAGGTAAAAAGACAAAGATAGTTGCATTTAATTGTCAAAAAAGATAAAAGATACACTTTACTGCAATGAGTCTGAAAACCAAAAACATTGAAAGCAGTAATAATTACAGTGTTTGGGTCACTCCTTGTGTCATTTGAACTCATTTAACTTCAAATAATTGCATTTTGGTTTAAATATTTATTGAAATACAATGAAAAGATTTAAAAAGCCATGGCGATTTGAATATGACAACAGGAAACAAAGCTATAGAAAGACACTGACATCAAAGCTGGAGTCCCTAACTTGTTTAGAAACGTTTTGTGAACAAATCAGACCACAAAATGCCATCTTCATCTTGTACATACTGAGAGGCGAGTAGAGGCTGATATACTATTTTGAACTGAAAAGGCTGATCTAAATAAGTGACAGGGGCCAAAAACATCTATGTTGCAAACTAGTCCTGGACCTTTCTCCCCTCACTGGAGCACTACACAGTCTCTTTTTGACAGGAGCGAAAGGTTTTCAATTCCAATAAAAAGTGGTTACCAGAGCTTGTTGGCGCTCTATGCTTCTCCCGATTGCACCTATGGCCAGTTCTCCTCTGTTGACAACCCTACATTGGACGCTCAGACACAACTGAGACTTCATTTGGACAATCATTTCCATAAAGACTAGAGAGTAGGGATGCACCGATCCGATACTGGTATCGATATCGGCGCCGATAGAAGAAAAAATACTGGATCGGATATCTGCGTGGAGAGCTGCGGCGTGCAGCCGATCCATTTCCTGTCTTTTTTTATTTTATTTTATTTATTTTTTATATACAAATATACCAGGTACAGCACTATGTCTTAAAATACATTGTGCATAATGTACGTATACGTATTTTATACGTATA
>JAPMNZ010914973.1:0-13772 GCA_029875035.1 Pomatoschistus microps
GCTGTGTTGTTGTTCCAAACAAACCGTGGGCTCAGGACTGTAGCAGCGGCGCGGCCGCAGAGGACTCTCCAGGTTCGAGGTGAGCGAAGTTCTTTGTGCGAGCTCTGAGATGTCCGCTGAACGCATCACGAGAAGCCGCCTCATTGGAGTGCGTGCGCAGCGTCAGACGCTTCTGGGCTGGTCAAATGCTACATTCACAACACAAACAAACAATATTAGACTTTTTATTGCTAAGTAGGGCTCTGCATTAATTTATAGCCCGTTAATTTGAGCGGAATTAATTCACTTTATTAATTTAAATTTGTGTCCAGTTTGGAGATTACTGCTCACTTTGATGATCCTAGATCTGTGGAGTGCAGACCTTCAGATATTACATAAAGTCCAAGGCCCATAGTGAGTAGGAGAAAGGTACAGATAATAATGATTAGACATACTTTATTGTCCCCAAGTGCAGTGTGTTGCACTACACACACATACATACATAAGCACATTCACAAAACACTCACCCACTTTTCCTACATAAAGTAGCACTTTTTTGATTTGTCATGACAGCACTTTTCCTACTGCTGTCATGCTCAGACATATCTGTCTAGTTCATTAATAATTATTTCTTGAATATGAAGTGATTCGTATTACTGATCGACTTTGTTTCTGCCAAATAGATGCAGAAGTGATTTGTACAAATGAACTTCAGTTTGGTCTAAAGTGTTGTGTTCTCTTTTGCAGAACATGGAAGTGAGGCTGAAGCTCGCACGGTGCTTGGGGACTAATGTGTACCCCGCTGCCCCTGATGGGGGCTGGGGCTGGGTGGTGGCCCTGGCTTTTTTTGTGGTGGAAGTGTTCACTTATGGAACCATCAAAATCTTTGGAATCTTCCTCCAGGACCTCATCGGAGAGTTTGGAGAGAGCAACACCAGAGTGTCCTGGATCGTTTCCATCTGTGTTTTTGT
This sequence comes from Pomatoschistus microps, assembly GCA_029875035.1. NCBI lineage: Eukaryota > Metazoa > Chordata > Actinopteri > Gobiiformes > Gobiidae > Pomatoschistus > Pomatoschistus microps. The sequence goes on from JAPMNZ010914973.1 coordinate 951, forward strand.
CACGGCCTTTAATGGTAAACATCTCTCACAGGCACATCACCGCAGACGTAACAAAAGTGAATAAACTGTTCTTGTCTGAAACTAGGTCCTCTCTCGTCTGTGCTGACAACTCGATTTGGGTTCCAGCCTGTTGTTATGTTTGGAGGATTACTAATATCCTCTGGAACTATAGCCACCAGCTTTACTACCTCTGTTAATCAAATGTACCTCACATATGGAATAGTTGCAGGTAACTTGTATCCATGAAATCATCGTGTTATTAATATTAGTGTGAAGAACATCAGTTTTGTTTTGTTTATAGGCTTTGGTTACTGCCTCACTTTCTTGCCCACTGTGACCATCTTAGCTCAGTACTTTAATCACCGCCGATCTTTGGTCACTGCTTTGGCCTCCACTGGAGAGTCACTGTCCATGTTTGCCTTGGCACCAGGTAAATCAACATATAACTCCAGCTACTAACCTTATTATTCCGAGACTTTTTGATGGCATTTATAACGGTATGATTAACTCAATGTTCTTTCTACTTCTAGCCTTCTCTGCTCTGAGGGATAAGATCGGCTGGAGGCAGACTATGGTAGTCATTGGGGCCTTGCAAAGCACCGTGATTATAGCTGGTGCCATGTTGCGGCCAATCGTCATTGATCCAAGCCTCAAAAAGGAATCTGAAGACACCAAATCCTCCTCCAAAGAGACTGACAAAACAGATTCTGCCAAAAATGGAATCAGCCAGGAGAACGAGCTGACGGGAGACTCCGGTATCCAATCCCTGAAGGACACAGACAATCGCAACTCTGAGGAGAAGATACTGTTGGAGAAAAGCAACGGCAATGGATGTGCACAAAACCTAGAGCAGATGCAGAGCAAAGATATTGAAGAACTGAACCCACCAAACGCTGAAAGCCAAAGCAAAAAACCCAAACTTTTAGACTTCTCAATCCTCAAAGATCTTAGCTTCATCTTCTACTCTTTATTCGGGCTCTTTGCAACCCTGGGCTTCTTCGCTCCGCCTCTTTACATCATCGAGCTGAGCGTGAGTTGGGGCGTGGAGAGGGAGCGCGCCACCTACATGCTCTCCATCATGGCAGTGGCGGAGATCCTGGGCCGCTTCTCCATTGGCTGGATCATGACCAGACCCTGCTTGATGAAGAGGAAGCTGCTGGTGCTTCTGGCCTGCATCGTGCTCATGACCGTAGACTTGGTGGGCTTCACTCTGGTGAGAGAGTTCTACGGCCTGGCTGTCTGCTGCGCTCTGTATGGATTCTCTATGGGGACTATCGCATGCACCCACATCCCCTTGTTAGCCGAGGACGATGTGGTGGGAATAGAACGCATGTCTGCCGCTGCTGGAGTCTACGTTTTCATACAGAGTTTTGCTGGATTGGCCGGTCCCCCACTTGCAGGTATGAATCAATTTGTAAATATGTGCAAAAATAGTTAGTTACGTGTAAAGTATTGTTGATGTTTCTTGCAGGCGCACTGGTGGATGTCACTAATAACTACGGATCTGCCTTTTACTCTTGTGCGGCTGGAATGGCTTTGAGCGCCGTGTTCCTGGCGTTAGTCCGGCCGACAAAAAGAGGCCGTATTTGCAAAAGTAAATGTTCAAGAAAAGGCCCGGATTCCTCTCAGCAAAGAGCCGTGTATCTGAAAGGGGCCAGTACTGACAAAGTTTCTCTGGAAAACGTCGCTTTGGACCAAGATTGTGATCAGGACCCACACAAATGAACTTGAATGATTGTCTGTCGTGAGTGTGTTGTAATGAAGTGGTTGTGTTTCCGTCAACCACGTGTCTGTAGTTTGGAAGTCATGTCTGTTACAATCTCTCAAGTTTACCAATAGTATTTTCAGATTCCTGAGAAGGAAATGCAAAGGGGAGAACTTGAAGCCTACAGTGCCATAGATGCAGACTGTGAAATGCTGCAGCTACAAGCTCGTACATTTTTACATTTTACTCTTGAAGGATCTTAATTTATAACAGAAAATGCACCAAGCTTAGGGCGTGATTTTGTTCCTTTTTGTCAAATTATTTTATAAACGTTTATTTGTGGGAAGATTTACAAAGATGCTATTTTTGTAAGAAAACATACACAATAAAACGACTTTGTGATTCAAATATTATTATAGTGGAGGGTTTTTTGTAACCATTAATGGCCAATAAGTAATTGGAATAATAATACTGAAGCTGACAAGTGTATTTGTATAGCACAGTCATAAGGCAAAAGTCATAAATAATCAAAGTGCATTCAAAAGAGTGAAGATAAAATCAAAGCAATGGTTTTAACCTGGATTTGAACATAGTCAGGAAAGTAGCCTGTCTCTCATATTTAGGGAAACTCTGTGAGTCTGAATTGCTGCCTTGTCATGTTTAGTCCTGACTCTGGCACCAGCAGGAGGCCAGTCCCAGCNNGAGGCCAGTCCCAGCAGGAGGCCAGTCAGAGTTTGTTCTTATGGCACCAAAATGTCCCAGATGTATTTTGATGTGAAACCATGGGGAGACTTGTAACAAACAGAACTGTTTTAAAGACCTGAGAACTGGACTAATGTGATGGTACTAAAGCTGGGGGACCTAACATTCAACACACAAAAAATAGAACTGTTCTGATATCAAACAGTTTGTTCCATCACTAGTTTATTCAGACAGAAAAGTTACAAAGAGAGGATTAATCTTGCTCGAATCATCTTTCTGCTATATTATTCATATGATATTTATGAAACAAAAAGATTAGGTAGCCCAGCTTTAATCACATAAGTGCTAATGACATCAAAGGCTTGGATTCTGAAAGATTCTGCTGGATTCTTGTTGTAGCGTTGACATCCTGATGCTGACACCAGGCCCAGACCGACAGGATGCACCTTCCACATCCTCTGCTCAATCTGCTCACTCCTGCAGATTCTAAGACAGAATATAAAACATTAGGCAACAAAATAAACTCATGTTAAAGCAATGATAAATGTTCATGTGGTGAAAATACAAATACATTTTAATATCATTCAGAAAAGCCAGGGGTGTCCAAAGTTTGGCCCCAGGGTCAGATAAACTTACAACATATTCTCTACCATATACGTACATATAAGCAAATTTACAATGGATTCCTATTATGTATTTCCTGTCAAATATATTGTTGTGAAACTGCTCTGATATTTAGGTCCTGGGAATGAGAGCATTCAAAACCTCAGATAAAAGAAACTTGTTTGAGAAATGTCTCTGTATCAACCGCAGATCTTTGGCCTTTTACCAAGTGATGTCTCCCTTGATGTGAAAAGTTTGAACACCCTGCTCCAAAGATATTTGTACAATCCTTTACCTTGTATCAGTCAACCATCTTGAATCCAAAGGATAACTTTATGAGACAAACGGGGCAGGTGATGGGAGCCTGACACAGTTCATCCCAAACATATGTCCAACCTCATGAGTCAATGTCTGTGGATGAGAAGATACAGTGAAGATGTTCAAACAGGACTTCTCTGCACGAGGAGAGTGAAGGGACAGTGACCTCCAGAGGTCAGAGCTGCTGATGGGAATATCCCTCCAACACAGAGCTGTCTGTTTTCAGCCTCCTTCATAACTGCTGCTGCAGAAGTCTTCATCATATCTGGAAAAACGGAAAGCTCCCTTTCTTGAACAGGAATACTGTAGACAAGTGCCCTCTAGTGGTGATATGTACTGTGTCTTCAGCACATCAGGGTGCAGGGTCCTAAATGATGAAATATTCACACCAAAGTTTTAGCGGATAGAAAAGTGATCATATAATAAGCAATACAATAAAATGTAATGATACAGGTACCAGATTGTCAACAACTTAATGATTGTATAGTTTTATATGAACTCCAAGCCATGCCATAGCCATAATGAAAGTTATTTTCTTTATCTTTAAAGAAAAGAAGATTGTTCTCACAATTTCAACATCTGTGAGAACCCTGTAGGTCACTGGTTGACGCTGATTGGCTGAGTGAGGGTGGTCCTCTCTTTCTCTGTCTGAAAAAGCTGATCAGTGCCCAACGCATATTCAAACTCCTACAGAGCCAGGACAAGGATTTCATTTAATAATTTCTTTGGTGGTTTCGACTTCAAGTTAAAGAAAAAACCAAAGTCAGTATGAGGTATGGTCCGTGTAATGAGAGGTGGTGGTATTCACCTATTAAATGATTAAATACATCCATGATTACAAGTAGTAAACGAAACCGGAAGTCGTTTTAATAGTCGCCATGACGTCACGCGGTGGCGTAAACACATGGGCGTGTCTAAGCTTGCGTAAAGCCGACGCGCACTCTTCTCACTTGTGTCACGGTGTTTTCGCTAAATTCACTCTAAAGAGGTTTTTGGTTTTGTTTTCCGGGTTTTGTCCATGTTTCTATAATCCAGGACCCAGACGTTCGGTGAAAGGAGCTGCCACGGACGAGAGCGGAAAGGTTTCTCTTTAGCATCGGGACAGAAGTTAGCTCCTGTCCGAGCCCTCTGAGCCCGGGTCTCCTGCCTGCCCCCGGGGCTCCTGGTCTCCTGCCTGTGCCGCTGGTGTCATGATGAGTGGAGTATTTGGACAAGAAAAGGAGAATAAATAGGATTTTCTTTAGCATTAGTGCTGTCAGTGATATGCAGAGGAGGTAGTGCTGCTGAACCACAGCCTGGGATCTACTCTGAGGCTCGGCTCTGTCTGCTCTGGCCTCCTCCACTGGGACAAGGAAACGTCCAATCCCCGGAGAAACAACATGAGGCAGAAGCTGGTGTGGTAAAAGTGTGTGTCAAAGTCAGGCCCGGAGCTGAACAAGCTTTATGCCCATTGGCCTCATCTCTCAGAGGGCAGTCATGCGGACTGACAGTCGGTAAGGCTTTTGGCGTAATACTACTGTAGTTTGGTCTTCTCTCATGGGTGTGTACGTGCAACTGCCACGTTATGTATTAACTTAACAACTTCAATCCTGTCTGGTGTTTTTGTACACATCTGTTTACCCAGTTCTGCTAAATGTTCGTGTAGATGTGTCACAAAAGCACATTTTGATGTTCACAGGAAGCGACACCGCAGCAGTGACAGTGAGGAGGACCAACAGCTGAGTCCTCAGGCCAAACGCTTGAGCTGTGGACCCTGTCTCTTGGTCTCTGATTTGGATTCAGAGGTAAGGTCACTCATGCTGTAGTACTGATCACTAGGCATGAATGATAATAGTCAGATTTTTATAGAGCATAACATCTGGATATGTTTTTATTTGATTTGTCTTCAGTCCTCCAGCAATGATAGCAGTATTGGTCTCTGCAGTTCTGAAGGAAGATTACTGCTCAGGACGAGCTCCTGCTCACACAGTCAGAGCCACTGCATTGCACAGAGCTCTCCAAGCCCCAAACCTGAAGAATCTGCCAGCCCTTTGCAGCATGGTTTCCATGGTGACAGCAGCAGTGTCTCCTATGACTACATCAACAGTGTGTTACGGGAGGCACACTTCAACAGTCTGCAGACCAGGGGACGTCCAGGCTCCACATGACCCTACATGAAGACCTGTCCTGCTAAACCAGTCTCTGACCAGTCTCCTGGCTCAGAGGTCCCTCATGGAGATGTCATGTGAACAAGTCAGGAGCAAGTCTGACATGAACCATTTGTCAAGACCATAAGCACATCAACAATACTGTGACCCTGCCACTGTGGTATCTGTGCAGTATTGATGGGTTTGTTGTGTGTGTAAGGCATGCACCCAGTGCACTTTATTAAGAGAGCCCCTCTCTTCACATGCGTGTGTCAATGCGTGGACATCTTCATTGGTGCTAATCACTAAATACATGTGATAATTAAGTGCTCGTATCTAAATAAAACTAAGCACTTTCATCCGAATGTCTTGGGTTTTTGTTTTTGTGTTGGTAAATGCAATGACTCGACTGAAGAAGTCCTGCTGAAACTATTTTACTTGTGCCATTTAAGTGCTTTAGTTTGATTTAGCAATTCTATGCTGGAGTTAGGGGACCAGAGTTTTGGCTTCAACAAACCAGGACCTCCAACACTTCAGGGTTGTAGTAGAGTGAAGCGGCTGGGATGAACATCAGCTTCTCCAAATCTGAGGACATGGTGCTCGTCAGGATAACTGTGCCGTGTCTTCTGCACCTGGAGATCTGAGTCTTGTTCTCAGAGAGAAGACGCGAGACTGACGTCTGCAGTGATGCGGTCGTAGCAGACTGAGGGAAGTCTTGCTGCTGTCCCATGACCCAGCCACGGATAAAGTGGAAGAGAGTGAAAAATAAAGTGTGTATAGTACCAGCTTGTATCCTCACCTGCCCACAAATGTAATGATGCTCTGTGGATTTGGTGCAGCTCTGATTGCCACAGAGGAAGAAGCTGGATGAATGTCATTCTTAGTTAGATTCTTTTGGACCTTTTAAAATGATTCTTTATAAGTAATATTCATCTACAAACAATGAAAATGATACATGTATTTGTTTATTTTGAACATCATGTATTAATGAACAGTAGGATCTGTAAACCAGAGAATAGCTTTTGTAGCTCATTTCCATCTGTCCCACAGTCACACACTCATCCATTGTTCTCATTTTCAGTGGTAGGGAAAACCAGAGTACCTGAAGGAAACCTAAGCAGACACGGGGGGGAACATGCTAACACAGAAAGGCTGTATGGAAGTGGACTCGAACCCATGACCTTCATGCTGTGAACCACAGCTAACCACTGCCACCGCGCTACGTAAAAGCTTAAGTGCAAATCAAAGCGAGGAATATCCTCAACAGTTCTGGGAACTCCAGACACAAGCCATTGTTGAGTCCTGAGATTGAGAACCTAATTTAAAATACCTAAAATATAGAGCACTTTAAACTCATCTTTTGACTAGAAGCAGCACAAAGGAAGATGAGCCATAGTCCACGTCACGTACCTGAACATGTGAAACCATTTGTCAAAACATTGCTTTAATGAGCCGTTGTCAAGAGTTGAGAAAAGAAAAGGCAGACATTGTTTCAGTGATTCCAGAAGAAACTGAATTCAAATCCAAATGTGAGTTCTCTTCTGTTGGACTGGTCAAGCAATGCTCTGTGTTCTCCTGTAGCGACACTCTGAAGATGGCGTCCATGGCGTCCTCCTGAGTCTGACAGGACTTTGTCACTAGCTCCATTCCAGAGAACAGTGACAGTCTGTCAGAGTGAGACGGGTGGAGCTCCGAGGGCACAGAGCAGCCGTGAGTTTGAACATCAGTGTCCTGCTGAGCGACTGCGAGGTCCACAGACTCAGGACTTGGAGATGTGAGATCAGATGTATGATGGGCACTTCTTGAATGTTGTTGCAATGGCTGAGATCCACGAGTCAAAGCCTCGAACTGTCGCAGGAGCTGCAGACACAAGTGTTAGTGTTGTAAATGAAGTTCACATGACTGCTTTGAGGAACAGTTCAAGGGGCAGAAGGTCCACATAGAGCTGTACCTTGGTGGCTTTGTTGGCCACAGCTCCAGGAGGCCCCTCGCTCAGCAGATAAAGCCTGCTCTGTGTAACTGCAAATATTTGTTCCAGTGAAATGAGGTCCGAGGTCATGAGGCATGCTAAAGCACACATTGTCCGCTACAACAAAAGTAACATATTGTCATTTACAAAGAGAAGGAACATGGCAGAATGTCATTGATTGAATTACCATTTTAATTGTGCCTGAGGGATCTTGGAGTTTCTTGGAAAGAAGGTCAACCAGCACCTCACAGTTTAAAGTGGACGACCTGAAAAATGAAGAAACAGAAACTTTCAAAATCTACACAGACTCTGCATGCTTTAAAAAGGACCCTCACTAACTCTTTGATGAAGTGCTGGCCTTCCTCTCGTGATAAGAAAACCCTGGTGCCCTCAGTGACAGTGCTGATCAGGGCCATCTCCTGGCCACAGTCGCCGGTCTGCAGGCCTTCCACCCTGGAGCACCAGGAGGTCACACAGGGAACGGACTCAAATGTTTGGATGTTGTGGACAAACCTCTCAGATAGATCTGCACTGCTCTCTCTGCTCGCTCCAGACTGGCTGCCAGTGCCAGCAGAGCCTCTTCCTGTAGATCCTCTGAAATGAGCTGAAACGTCTTGAGAGGAATTATGAGATGAACAGTTGGTGCTGTCTGTGTCTTCCCAGCCGCCTCCTATCTGCCCAGGGCAGCGCTGGGTCACTGTGAGGGGACAAGTATGAGAGGTCTGTAAAGCCTTCACTCTCATGGGCTCTACATACAGCAGGGGTCCAAACCGGTCCAGAAAGGGCTGCTGTGGCTGCAGGTTTTCTATCAGACCCAGCAGGGAGAGAGCAGACTCCACCCACTTCAAGTAAATTCAGTCTTAACCTGAAGATTTGAGGAAATGGGAGGAGTCTGCTCTGCTCCTGCTGGGTCTGATAGAAAACCTGCAGCCACAGCGGCCCTCTCTGGACCAGTTTGGACCCCTCTGACCACAGTATATGCATGAGATTTGAATGACCTTTGGATTTGTGTGCAGCCAGGCTGTAGGAACATGCCGGTACAGCCACTTCTATGGACGCTGATGGAGCCACAACAGCACGATAATGGTTGTCATAGAGACGGATGCCTTGGAGCTCTGTTGGAGGAAGAACAGCACTGGCCACAACTTCTGCAGCTTTCTGAATCTTATCCAAGAGTGAATCATTCCCTGTTGACAACAATGACTCTCACAGTAATGCACACATGTCACCTGTGCATCTGAAAGTGAGCCGACAGCCACTTACCAGAGCCCTGTTTGTCTGGACTGTACCCAAACCCCTGCATGCCTGACGTGTGGGCAGCGGCTGAACCCATGCCTTAAAAACAAAAAGAAAATGTTTTACTCTAGTCCATTTAATTACAATCAAAAAATGAAACACACTTCCCCAATGTTAACAGACCCATTGTTTGATGAACTACCGGCGCTGCGGGGGAACTATTCTTCAGAGCAGTCGTGTCTGTGAATAGAAGCCTTGCCACCTCCTACAGATCAGACAAGAACTGTTATCCCACAGTGGGAACATGTCAGTGTTGCAGCGCACACTACTGACAGTAACTTTCTCTGTATCTTTAGACATTAACATTTTAGCTGAAGTTATTAATCTATAAATTGCACATATGTACTTGTATACAAGTACTACAGTATTCAATTAACTTAGTGAGGATCTTGGGGACACAGTATATACAGTACACAAACAGGACTTTCTCCAACTTGTACCTGAGCAGTATTGCGTACTCTTTGATACAGAGCAGTGTCGTGGATGGGGTCAGGAGGACCACTGTACACTACATGACAAAAGACTCATATTAAACACAGCAGGTAAACATGCTGGATTCAACAGGAGAGTTAAGAGAAGGACCTGAGGCTTGCTGGATGAAAGTAGAGTTTCTCCTTAATTCTGTGAGAAAATGGTTTGACCCGTGGTCACAAAGATGCACAAAGATCTTCAGCACCTAGAAGAAAGCATGTGGTTAACTATATAGTACTATACTTCTGATCATTTAGACTTTGATATGGCAGACTTGCCTTGAGTTTAACGTGACATGATTTCACCTGAAGCCTCTCCAGAAGATACTCGAGCAAACACTGACCATACCCTAAAGACACATGAGACATTTCTGCAGCGTTTAGGAAGATAGTGAGCAAGAAGACACACAGTAGAACACAACATCTGTAGTTCTATACTGCTACAAGACCACTGGAAGACAAAGGATACTGCCAATTTCTTGAAAGAGGTATCCAGGGCAAGGGCTGTCATCATCTGTTGTTGCTTTCATTAGCATGGGCACCTGAGACAGAAGAAACACATGTGTTGTTCTGGATTGTAGTTCTGAGGCAGCTAGCTGCTGGGCTAATATGGGCTAATATGCGCAGAAGTGACAACACCCAAACCGCTTGGTCTTTTGGAACATGAGGACAGAGTTACGGAGGACTCATTACAAGATCAAGAAGCAGACTTACATTTTGTAGAAAGGATAGTCGCTCCATAAATGTTGCCATGATTTAGCAGTGTAGACATCTTCTTCCGGGAGACGAAAGCAGGGCGGGGCAAAGCCTGACAGCCAGCCAATCACAGCACGGCACTCGCTGAAAGGGTCAACAACATGGCGCTGCCCTGGGACCATGGATCTGTTATCAAACCGTCAAACAATTCACTTTATTGATGGTGTACAGCCATGGTTAAGCTGGGATATGTTGAATCTGCTTTGTAGTTTGTGCTGGTCTTACTAAAGCGTCAGAATGTCTGGATCATCAAATGTATGGATTCGGACTCGAGAAAAATTGCGTCTTTTCCCTGAAATGTTTGCTGAGTGTTCGCTGGAGGTGAGTCTTGGCCCATGTGTTATTTTATAGATCTATAGGAACCTTACGTTAGAATGTCCTTTTATGCTCCGTAGGCTGCAGCTTATGGCAAGTGTGTAGCAGCCACTACTACGAACAAACAAGAATTAAAGAAGGACTTGTGTGCCAAGGAGTTTGAGGCTCTGAAGACTTGTTTTACTAAAGCGGTGAGTAACAGATCGTTTATATCATTGACTGCTCTTTCAGTTTGACCGATTACTTCCTTTTCCACACAGGCCAAGAAGAGAAGCAAATAAATGGAATTGTTACTATGACAAGATGAATACTGATGTATAGCAAACAGTGATTTCATTGTACATTATCGTTATGTTTTATGCAAATGTAAACAAAGTGAACATAATAAATATAAACATCAGGTATTTTTATTTCTTCAAGGAAGCCTTCCACGATACAAAAATTGTAGGAAAATAGCAATTGTATAAAGCAAAAGTCCAGCGCATCATTCAAAGTTTTTCTTCAGCACTTTTCTACATGGTCTGGTATTACAATATTTGGTCAATAAACACCTGTGCTGTCACATCTAGAAGGCACTGATAATGGAATAAACCAGAACTCCCTGGTCCCTAACGGCACAATAGCTCCAGTTTAGCAGCACATACAGTATGTAACTATAGCTCAAACACATTTCTTAATTATGAAGTGTAATATTCACTGAAACTTGGAGAAAAAGCAGAAAAACGGATTAAACATCATCAATGGCAGCTGCAACACTTAAATGAACTGTACATATTTACGTCACACATAAAATTGACCCGACATAAACATAGGGAAAAAGCAAGCTTCTGATTGCACAAGTGAGAAAAGTGACTCAGTTATACTCTCCTGGTTCCGCAAACACCGAACGGTAAATGCTTTAAAAATATACATTCCAACAGTAACATATGGAACGGCCCCTCTGATTTGACAAAATAAGTTACTATTTACACTTTAATCATTAATAAAGAGCCAGAGTATTGGACCATTGAGCGATGGGGTTTTTTCTCTGTAATTTGACTGAGGCAAAACGTGTCCGCTCCAATGTCTGCACACGTTATGGCCTTAGTCCGTGTCTTCAGCGATTTGTTGAATCTGTCGCGTGTGCACCACTGCTCCGGCCAGCAGCTGCTGCTCCAAGGCCACGTGCAGGTCCGAGCCCCCGAGTGCCAGCAGAGGCTCCAGACCTCCCCTGGGAATGTCCTCCTCTTGAGTCTGCTCCAAAGCCCTGCGCCTCCTCCTCAGATCCATCTCTCCCTGGTCCCTGGCCCTCTCATGAGAGTCCTGAGGGCCCACCTGTTTCTCCTTCAGGTCCCGCCCTCCTTTCTTCAAGGCCTCCCCGTCTGCGCTGTCCTTGGCTGGGACATTTTTTTGGATTTCTGCTTCCACCAGTTTGTCAGGCTGCTCCTCTGCTTGATGGACTTCTCTTTGGAGGGCCTCTTGAGATGCCTGCTTCTGCTTCTGCTTCTGCTTCTGCTTCTCCAGCTCCAGTTCTTTGGCGACTTTCTCTTTGCGCTCCCTCTCCAGGCGTTCTTTCTGGACTCTGAGAGCGACTTCTTTTCCTATCCTCTCGTGCTCCGCTCTCTGCTCCTCCTCCTCCTCCTGACGCTGCTTCTCCAGCCTGGCCTGCGCGACTTTCTGTGTCTCTAGTTCTTTGGCTATTTGCTCCTTCCTCTCACGTTCCCGTCGTTCCTGTTCTACTCTGGCCTCCACCTCCTTCTGTATTTTCTCCTGCTCCTTCTTGGCCATCTCCTCCTGAGCCCTGAGTTTTTCCTTTACCTCCAACTTGACCTGAACTTCTTTTTCCATCAGGTCCTTTTTCTCTTGTAGCTGGACTTGCTGTTCATTTTGCAGAATGGGTTGAGCATCTTCCATGTTCTGCTTTCCCAGTGGAACACCACGAGCCCCGCGCTCGTCCTCTGCAGTTTTCACGTCCTCTTTGTAGGCGACAGGGACGGCTGCTTTGGCCCCCACCTCCACACTGCTGCCTCCGGGTGGGGCCTGGTTCTGGGGGACTACAGGAGGGTCACCTGCCTCCTCCACTGCCTCCACCACTGCCCCTGCAGGCGGCTTCACGTCAGAGGCAGCTCCAGGTTCTTTGGCTTTCACTGCTCCTTCTTCCAGTTCCTGAACACTTTTTTCAGCATCACTTTCAAGAGCTAAAAGAAAAGTAATGGAATAAGTAGATGTCATTTCACACTTTATAAACAAAGCCTTTTTAGAGACAACACACAAAACCACCTACAGCTTCCCCCATATTTACACACACAAAGTAGATTTTTTTTCTTGATTCATGCACGTTTGGGGACTGAAACACGGAGGGATATATTTTTAGACCAAAATTGAGATTTCAAATATAGTAACTAGATATAAAGATTAAGATTAGACAATAAAAAATCACCTAAAACACAATCACTTACAGTCAGAGGCGCAGACTGCTGAGGCGTATGGCTCATTTCAATTCATCTAACTAGTTGTTCACAGTGAACCTGTGTGTGTGTGTGTGTGTGTGTGTGTGTCTCTGTGTGTGTCTCTGTGTGTGTG
>JAPMNZ010914981.1:0-22697 GCA_029875035.1 Pomatoschistus microps
TGCACAACTCTGAGTGTTCTATCCATGCCAATGTGACATGTAAATTTCTCCTGTTGTGAGATTAATAAAGCTAATCTAATCTAATTCAACAAAACCCTTGCCCTGTCGATCGCGTAGTCAGCTGATACAGGGTTGTGCCAGATGCTCTAAAAATGTCCTTTTCTAACCCATATTGTTTGTGGACTTTGTTAGATTGTTTGTGGATTGTTTGTGGACAAATCAGAAGAAATGCCAAATGCTACATCAAAAGTCTTGTACTTCAAATACAAGACTTGGTTGACTAAGACCCTGTCCACACAAATTCAAATTCAAGCCTAAAAACAAAATTACAGTCATTAGGGGATCTATAAAAAGAGACCAGTTTCTAGAGTGGAAAAATCTAAACTCTGTGGTTTCTGTCTCACTGCACAAATTCTGAGATTGTAAGTAAGAATAGCGGATTACAGTATTGTGTGTATCCTCCTGAAGTTAGTAACTATTCACAGCGTATTCACTTTGTTCATGTTTGCTGAGCTGACTGTGTGGATGTAACCTCAGAATACATTAATACATTCATGTTATTCATTTATTTGTCAATTGTCTTCTCTTAGGTCCCACGGCCACAGACGAAGCTGAGTTCAATGTTGGATAATTTGGGTCTGAAGTATGAAGGCCGCCCACACTCTGGTTTGGATGATTCTAAAAACATTGCCCGAATCGCATTGCGGATGCTTCAGGACGGATGTCAGTTGCGGGTCAATGAGCGCATGCATGCTGGTCAGTTACACACAGTGCCCAGTTCTGCCCCAGTGGAAGGAGCCCCTCCACCACATAACCCCCGGAGCAGGGACTGAGACGCCCACCGCTCCTACACTGGCCTTAAACACATTCATTTACAGTTTTTTTGAATGAGGAGTTTTGTCTGTATTAAATGAACATTGCTTTATTTACCTGTGATTGGGGTAAATTTCCAATATAGATGATTTATCATGTTGGATACTTACGCACTTTTAATTGTTGATGTTTAGTGATCCAGTATAAACGTAGTCATCCAGTGTAAACTTTATATTGAATCCATATTTTGACATAAGATTGAAACTCTGGGCTATTTTTGTACCACAGTGAATATATTCAGAGTTTAATGTCACAGACTCTCAGCTCCTTCGTCAACATTGTGTCTATGACCATAAAAAATACTTTCACACAGATGCCTATGAAATTGTGCTTTCAGTTGTCAAGTTTTATTTCGTGCAGATAACAATTTGTGAAAATGCCATTCTCGTCAATAAAATATGTAAATGATGAGCACATTTTAAAACGGTTTTGGCTTTTTTCAACTTTCTGTTTTACGGGGAGTTCTACATTCATTGCATTACTTTTAATTTGGCTTGTATCATGTTCTGTGATTAAAAAGGGTGAAATTTATAGTCTCCTGAAGGTTATGGATGCTTTAAAACTCCCTGCCAAAACTTCAATACATTTCTGGTCCAATACTGTAAATCAGACACAGGTGCTGTACAGTGTCACTTTGTAGCTGATCTCTTCTAAGATTCGACGGACCGTTTCCTCCAACTCTGCCAACTCTGCGGCTTTGTCCTCGAGAATCCTCTGGTTGGTCCCATAAGAATTCTCCAACTCTGAAAAAGAAGACCGAAAAGACATTAGGCGTTCGTGTTGCTTTAATCTGGCTTCAAATAAATGTTGTTTACCCTTCAGTCGCTGGAGTTTGCTGCTGCTCTGGGCCAGCAGCTCTTTGGCCTCCTGCTGCAGCTCATCAGCTCGTATCCTCGCCTGAAGCACAGACTCCCCTTTATCTTCCACCAGGTCCTGGACGTCTTCAAATCTGTCCTTCACCTCCAGGTTAAACTCCTTTTACGCAGACACAAACAAGACGAAAACATTTTTATGTCCGTGTAGCTTTGAGGCAGATGTGTGCAAGATGTTGATTTAAAATGACAGGCTTATTTTCAGTGCTATGAAGAAATATTCATACCCTTATTTGTATTATTTATTTGTAATTTATGTGAAAGACCAACACAAAATGATTCTGAAAGAACTTCACAGTTTAGACTTGAAGTTATTGTGATAATGAAACACCACTATTCAACAAATACATTAATTGACCATGGAACAGGCCTGTAATAAGTGAATACATTTAATAGAACTAATTGATTACTAAATTAATTAACAACAATTTCCGTAATAGAATTTTTTTATTTTTAGATTTTATAACTAAATTCTCCAATGATTTATGGAAATGTGTTAATAAAGCATTTTAAGGTAGACCACCATTAATGCAGATTTATTCTTGATTACAAAAAGCAGAATTGGTTATCGGATAATCAGCTGCTTTGTACCTCACTTCACCCGCAGCAGAACTTTATTTATCTTTATACTTAATCCAACCAGTAAGAGCAACATCCACATACGGTTCCTATAAAACCATGTAATGATGGCAGTGTGAGGCCTCATTAAACCGCCTACAATCACATGCAATTTCAGCAGTGCCCAGAAACCACTGAGGTAGAATACATGCTTTTGAGTGTTTACTGTATGTACATGTTGAGCCAAATTCTTGCATTTTTTCAGTGTAAAGTGAATTAAGACATCGGGGTAGACCTGCTCAGCTTGGTCTGCGCTCTCTTTGGCTTGCTCGCTGGTCACATCTGCAGTCTCCACCAGGCGGTTCACGTCCAGGTTATTCTGCCGTAAGAATCCGACCTCTCGTTCCAGTTGAACCAGGCGGCCTGTAGTGTTGCTCAGTTTCAGCTCTGATGTTGCCGTTTCTGACTCCACCTAAATGACATCCCCCAATCTTGATTTAAGAATTAAGTTCAATGTTGTCAAAGATAATATCAGAAAACCATCTTACTGAGATGAGCAGGTCCAGTGTGCTCTTCGTGTTGTTCTGAGCCAACTGTATAGCACCAAGGGCAGTGTTCTGTGCCTTCTCAGTCTCTTCTAAAGCCACTTTCACAACATCTGCTCTTTCCTGCGTGTCAGACGCCTTAGTACTGTAAGAGTTGACATATGTATGAGATTATATATAGTTATACACAGAATAGAATAAAACTAGAATACACAGTACTTTATACATGCCTCTTCTTTTATTGTTATTTTCAAGATAGATATTTTATACTTTTATTGATGCTAGAGTTAGAGGTTTATTTTTATTCTTAATAGTATAGCTATTGTTCACATAAGCCGTGTGCTCCTCCTTCCTACTGTAATATAACTTGTGATGCAACACTGATTTTTCCCCACTGTGGGACGAATAAAGGATCTCTTAATCTTAATCTTAATCTTATATGCAGTATGTCACATCAAGGGTTATTGGACGCTAGCAACTTTGGGTCTGAAAATACATTAAAATACATTTTACATGGTATTATTTTTTCACTTCTTACACGGTGGTGACACGCTACTTCAATAGCCACAGCTGTCCTGGGGCAGACTGACAGGCAAGGCAACCGGTCTGCATCACTTGCCCCTCCAACCACCACCAATCATTCAACAGGGGAATGTGGGTGAAAAGACACAATGGCAAATGTTTTTTTTCCCTTCTGTTCAGTTTTGTTTGCACATGTCATTATAAAATGTAGTATATGGACAAATGCATAGAGTACACATAATTAAAAAAAATAGGTCCCCCCAGATAAACAATGTAATGTTGATGTATCCTTTTTCTATCATTACAATCAAATTAATATCTACAGTCATGGTTCTCTCGATGTGAGTATCCAATCAGCAGAATGCACCTTACATCGGGTTGCCAGTTTCTTTGGTGAAATCCAGTGTGTTTGGTCTCTATCTAAACCTCAGCATAAGAATAATCAAAGCTGAGCACCAGCAACCAGTGTCGTCTATTGTAAACACATTAGTATTATACTTTAAACATATAGATTTGTGTACGGTAAGAGTACATTCTGCACAAAAATTGCAATAATAAAGTCCAATCAATCAATCAAAAAAATAATGAAATTACTCAATTTCTGTAAAATGGAACATGATCATAGCAAACATTTCCCCTACCTGGCCTCCTTTGCCTCTTTAAGAAGTGTTTCCGCAGTGCTGATGTCCAGGGCACTTTGTGTGAGGATGCTCTCCACGCTGGTCAGGCTGCCCACCTTTTCCTTTATCTCTTTTGTCAGCTCGTGCAGCTTCTCTGTAGAAGCTGGCATCTGCAGAGCCAGCACCTCATTAGCCACAGCCTCAATTACAGAGAGGTCTGCCTTCTCATCTGTACAGTACACAAACACATGTTACAGAACAAATAATGAATTCATGTATCTGTTTTATAATGATGCTGCTCTTCTTACTGGACAGAAGGTCACGGATCTCTTTGATAAGCTCTCGTAGTTGGTTGTTGCTTTGCTCAACTCTTTCTTTGCTTTCATTTGCTTTCTTCAGCACCTCCACAGCGTTTATCTTTGCCTCATCTGCTCGAACTTTGGCATCCCACACCTGTACGAAGATGTGGCTATAAATGAGTTCTGAATATCTTTTAACAAATGACTTGCTAAATTGCTTGTTTACCAGTTTCGATAGTTTGTCCACCTCCTGCATGGCGGCATCAATATCTTTGTCTAAATTTTTGGCGGATTTCAAAGCAGTTTGGGATGTTGTCATAAGACTTTCACACCCTTTTCCTCCACAGTTAGATTCCCCATCTTTGTTCATGCAGCTTAAGCCACCACAGGGGGAGCCAGAGCAGCTCTCTCCTTCTACTGCACTTCCACACATCTATAGTTAAACAGAAATTATGGTTGAGATTAAATAATGCAATTTTATGAAAGGTAATTTGGTTAAATTGCACCTTTGTGCTCAGTGGAGACAGGTCAAATATATTCAACTCATTATCCAGCTTGTCCAGCTTTTGCAAATTGCGTTGGTGCTTTCGATCAAACTCTTTTTTACTGCTGCTAAGTCTGTCTTCTGTGGCTTTCCGTACAGCCCCTGAAATCTCCACTGTGTTACCAGGAATAGTAGTGGAGACGTTGGCACGGGCCTCAGCTTTGGAAGACACCGTGTGTGATTCAGTGATAGTGTCCATGGCCCCTGAAACCGAAATGTGTCGATATTGTCACTTTTCAGCCACTTGTTGCCATTTTGATCATTTAAATTTCATTCATTTACCTTGTAGATTGGAATTTTTGGCATCAAATACTTGCTGGCTGAGCTCCTTCACAGTTTGGTCCAGCTTCTTGGCCTCATTTACCAGTTCTTCCATGGTAGTGTTTGTGTTGTTAGCATCACCATTTAAAACATCCAAAGTTCCCTTTGTTGTGTTCAGCATCCCGTTGACAAAGGACATCACACCACTGAAATGTAAAAACATGATTATGACTACATTACCTAAAGATATTGCAAGTGAGTGACTTACGTTATTTGGTACAGTAAATTCTGTATTTCATTCAGCTTGGTTGCTGCTGGATTGTTTTCCACAATGTCTTGGACAGCCTTGACATTTGTATCCAAACTGTTGACGAGTTCTTTATATGGTGCTGTTACTCCAGTGGTCTGAAGCTCTGTCACTTTGGCCTCAAGACGCTGAGTTTGATTGGTCAATTCATTGACAATAGTGTCCCATCCTTCAAAGCAATCATGGCAGGGCTCACAATCCGGAAAGACCCCCCTGGACCCTCTTGCACATTTGTCACATCTCGGGCCCGACACGCCCTTCACACACGTGCACTGTCCTGTAGCACGATGGCACTGCAAACTGGAGATCCCCCGAACATCACAATCACAGGCTGAAAAAAAGTGTACAATAGACTTTTTATTCTAAAGGATGGAATTTTTATGGGCATTTAACAAAAGTGATCATTTCAGTAATAAATATGAATGTTAATTATAAAAAGAAAGAATGAGCTTGTTTTCAAGCATGGCCAAACTGACTTCATAAATGGTATGAGTAAGGAGCAAGGAATGCAGTTGTTCATTTTCAGCACAGAGATGACCTTAGGGGATTGTGTTTTCAAATGGGGCTAAACAATTAAACCATAACATGTAATTTGATAAACCTTGATGATTAACAATTAAAAACTACCAAAGTGGTTGTGCTGACATTTCTCATAAGTAGATTATGCAGCACAAACAGGAAGAGGGGCCCAGCTGCTCAAAGCCCTGAGAAACCATTGCAAAATACAGCACAGATAATTCAGAATCCCAGGGTCCTCTGGGTGTTGGCCCGTGACGAAAATGTTTTTCTGGGAGTTTTTTGCTCACATCTGGTTCTCATGAGGAGAATGAGGGGTCAGTCCAAGATCCCCAAAGCCCTTCCCTTACTTTACTTTTCTTCCTGAAGAGCAGACTACTGTCTACTGGTTTTACGAATGGCATTGGAAGCTAGCTATTCAGTATGTAGTATATATATACATTGACATGCAATGTCACAATGATACCTTTAATGTGTGTACTTAACTAGACACATACCATGACATTTGAGCTCTGGATTCCCCCAGAACAGTTCTCTGCACTCCCGGCAGGTCCTCCCGCCAAAGCCAGGTTTGCATGAACACTGCCCAGAAACCTGGAGAAAACCACGAAATGACTAAAACAATTACTGCTAAACATTCTGAGAGTTTCTTCCTAGTGGTGGAGCGGAGCCAATAAACATGGAAACCTAAACTCTGGGTGAGTGTCTAACTGCTCCGGTTGAGTGAGGGGACTTCCTGTGAGACTAGAACTATAAGAACACACAAAGAATGGAAAGAAAAAGAGCTAATCCATACAGAGGAAACTTTAGCTCATCACAACTACTCACCACAAAGACTATTTGGCAGAAGAAGCCTCAAAAAATACATCACAAATCAGACAGACATTTTCATCTCCAGACTCAAGCCTGAGCCAGTGATTTCACTAATAACCCAGGAAGATTTTTTTTTCACAAATAATTTCTATATGGTGTCTAGAACAACATATTAACACAAACATACATCTTTTTTGGATACATCCAAAACCATCTGTTTTATTGATAGGAGTAAAGATAGGAGCAAGGAAATAAAAAAAATAAAATAAAAAAAATGAATAATATGGAGATGTAGTTGTCAGGCCATATAGAAAGAACTATTTTCCCAACCAGGATTTCAAAGGACTTATACTTTGTTGTTCTGGACAAAAATACTATTACCCTCTGTGTTCAAACTAAATGATTCTCTGATCTGGTTGGCAAATCGAAAATGTTGTAAAGTCCCCTGAGACGACTGCTGTTGTGATTTAGAGAAATACAAAAATACTTTGAATTATCATAATTCATTAGTTTATTGGGGCCAAAATCAGGTAATTTGCCTGGACTATACGGCGCATAGAAAACATTGTTTTTTTTTGTCATTGCATGTATATTCCCGTCGCTCACCACATCACAGGAGGACCCAAAGGAGTGCTCGGGGTGGCAGTCACAGCGCTCACAGCCGTTACCGCTGGTGATATTCCAGGTATCCGGTGCACAGCGATCACAGTTTTGACCCACAACATTTGGTAGACAGGGGCACTGGCCGGACAGCTGGTCACACTGGCATCCGTCAGGAGAGGAGCAGGCGTGTGGCACGGTGCCCACAGAGTTACACATGCACTCTGCGGGAGAGAAAGAATGAGTTACGCTGGAAAAGTGAAGCACGTTTTTCAAAAGGGTGAAAGTCACTCACTCCTGCAACTCTGAGTGGCCGCATTGCCATAGAAACCAAGTCTGCAGTGCTGACACGCATAGCCTTGTGTATGGTACAGGCATTTGAGACAGGCCCCAGAGCGAGTGTCACAGGCGCCCGGGTCTTGCATGTCGATGTTGTTGTTGCACTGACAGGGCAAGCAGCGGCCGCCGGGCACCAGCGGATTGCCAAAATAACCAGGAGCGCACTCGTCACACCTGGATCCTGTAAGAGTGAGCCAACATGGAAACGAGACCTTTCAATACTTCATTGATATTAGTGAGGGCTCATCGTTAAAGCTGGATACGTAACTTTCCAACCACAAAAACATGATCTGTTGTTGTGGTGAATTTGAATTGTGGTGAATTTGACAATGGGGGCACCATTGTCCTAAGGCCCACCTGCGTGAAGGACACCTCTGCGTCCTTCCTGACCCCCCTTGACCAATCGCGGGTGACCTTAGACGTGATGTCATCTTAGGTCTATGAGCTGGAAGCCCTTCTCTTCTCTCTCTGCTCTGACACACGGCCTGGTTACGTGAAGTAGGCCCTCGGCAGAGGCCTGCGGGCCTCCCCTCTCTCCCTCAATCCAATCTAACATCTCTCTCTGTGTATGATTATTCTT
Organism: Pomatoschistus microps; assembly: GCA_029875035.1. Taxonomy (NCBI): domain Eukaryota; kingdom Metazoa; phylum Chordata; class Actinopteri; order Gobiiformes; family Gobiidae; genus Pomatoschistus; species Pomatoschistus microps. The sequence continues at coordinate 8,250 of JAPMNZ010914981.1, forward strand.
TGTTTATGTCTGTATTTACTTTGTAACTATGTTTTAGTGTCATTAAATGTTCTATTTTAAAATCCACCTGGTTTGGGCCATAAGATCTATCATAGCAACAACTACTACATGATTATATTACTGGATTCTCATGATAACACCTGTGTAATAACTAGTGGACCACCCACAATCAGCCAATCGTGTGCAATTTATTACTATTGTTAGTAACTTTTATAAAATGTATGTATTGATGTTTAAATGGATGATCTATCTATCAATCAGCTCTCAGCCCATAGAGTCCAACAGTGACTAAGTGTGCAAAAGATAACATGTTTTCTACTAAGATGAAGACCTCATGTTGTGGCCATTATTTTTTACATTATTCTTTCAGTACAGACAAACAACATGTAATCTGTATGAATGAATTAAGTTAGGTACCACAGCTTTATCTTGGAGGTGCTTAGAAGTGATGAGATGTTTTGTTTTCACTGACCTCTGTATCCGGGATTACACACACACACCAGCTGGTTACTGTGGTCTAAATGGTAACAACTATCAGCAAACTGCCGTGCGCTGCGGGGACCGTCTGGGCACATGCAGGGGCGGCAGTGACCCCCAGAACCCAGCTCAGGGTTTCCGTGGTAACCATCCGAACATCTGCAAGTCAAAGTGTTAAACATTAGGACTTCAATAAAATGATTCATCTCAATCCAATCCATAATAATAAAAAAACATATTATTCGTAAAAAGCATTTGTGACCTTATTCTGAATATATATTGACTTCAGAAGAATTACCTCTCAACATTGCACTGTTGAGTCAATAGGAATATGGTTTGTAAAACTATCTGACCACATAACATGATAACTAAATAATTGTTATATTTTGTTCAAATATAAACTTTTGGTTACCGATGTATATAAATTGAAAAAAAGTTTAAATGCTGTCCTTAATTATGTATAGTGAGAGTACCGTTCACAATGATGTCCTGCAGTGAAACCTCTGCACTCCTGACACTCTCCTGTCTGTGGATGGCAGTAGTCACTGTGCCCGTTGCACTGGCATGGCCTACAGTGGGGGAAGCCCCAAAAGCCAGGCAGACAGTGGGAACACTGGCGCCCAGTGGCTCCTGGGACACACTGACACTGTCCTGTAGCTTCATGACAAAAAGCACTGACTGATCCTCGAGGGTCGCAGTCACAAGCTGGTACACAAAGTAAATATATATTAGAAATGATATACTGTGTACTTTGTCTTTGTTTAAGTCTTACGTCGGCAGCCTGCTGGGCTGAAGAGGAAGGTTGCTGGAGCACAATGCTCACAGTTCCTACCAACGACATTAGGTCGACATAGACATTGTCCGCCATTCGCTTTGCACACTGCACTTAGGGAACCCTGTGGGTCACACTGACACTCTAGAGAATAGTAGAAACATTCATTAAAAGAATATTGAAAAGTGCTTCTAATGAAAACATTGCTCTTGAGTCGTACCCATGGCTCCTTTATGAAGCAGCGCAGAGACACTGAAAATGTAGTCGTTGCAGATGTCAGTCATTGGGCTTTTCACAACACTCTGGCTGCTTTCAAGGCAGCGGTAGCGCTGAAAGGTGTCCCAAGCCCCTTCTCCGTCTGTCCCATCGAATATGTTGAGCTCCTTGACCCGGGGCATCAACACCAACTGAGAGATAAAAGAAGAGCAGGTTAACGACAAACATAGACAGAAGAATAAATACAGCTTTGAGCATGACTCACTGAGTCTATAAGAGTGTAAGGATTGTTGTCGTCTCTCACAGATGAGTACCGGGGAAGACTGACACGGACTGTGTAGTTAAGTCCTTTTTCAAAGCACACAGGGCGATTCAGCTGCACATGTCTGAAAAATAACTTTTATTTAGTGTCTTCTCTGTGAATAATCCACTGGTCTGCATGTTTTACCGAGATCCAGGTGGCAGAGAAAGGTACTGCTCATCTGCTCCACGGCTGGAGCTGCTGCAGTGGCCGGAATAGCTCGGAGGGTTAAAGACAGGCCGCTGGACTCGCACATTCACTTGATCCAACTGCTCTGGCAACTGTTCACATGTGTTTACATTCAGCAGATCAAACATACTCATAATCTTACATAGTTTTGGAAAAGCAGCCACATATTTTGTGGTACAAAGGGTGTGTATTTAGATTACCTGAGGCTCATAGCGGATAAGGATATCATAGTCCATGGACTCTGGGATGTTGTTTATGTTGAACTCAAGGTAAGCTCCTTCAGGTACATTTACAAAGCCCATGCCGGTCCATGTAGGGCTGCGGTCCAAAGGATAAGGCCTCGGAACCACAGTGACACCCTACGGCAAGAAGCACAGTTGTTAGAAAAGGTCATGTTGAATTTTAAAAATGAAGATCAGTACCGGTCCGTGATTGGCATCCTCAGCCTCATATGTGTAGTGGTCCAAAGCAATAAAGTAGAAGCCAGACTCGACTTTGTCACATTGGCGACCATACATATGCTCCCGGCAAACACACTGTCCACTGTATGGGTCACAGCTGGAAAGAGATGAGTTTTTGTTACTTAAAAGGTCAGTAAATACAGTATGAACATTGTAACCTTTAAAATAAACATACTTATTATTAACCGCACCACCTTGGTCACAGTCACATGGTCTGCATCCATCCATGTCATTGGACAAGCCCCAGTGTTCCAGCTGCAAAAAAAAGGAAATATTCCAACTGAGAACTAAAAAAACAACTAAAATACGGAATGATCAAAGAATACAGACCATGCATTGATCGCAGTTGTGTCCATGTACGAGGCGTTTGCAGAAACAACTTCCTGAGCTTGGATCACATGGGCTTCCTCCAGGCAGAGTTCCCAGTGGGTTACAGGTGCAAGCTGCCAAAATACAGTCATTACACAAGTGTTATTCTTATAGTGTTGCCAAATGTTATTGCCACAATAAACACGTCCAAGAGTATTTTTGGAAGAGTTGAACAAACCACCACTTACAATTTACACCTCGATTCAATGATGCTGTCTTGTTGATAACCAAAGAAATAATACACTAAACTAAATCTAAATAAACTATAAACTAGAACTATTAAGGTTGAAACAATTGATTACAAAAAAATTAGTCTTTTAACTTGATTGATTGGATAATTTGTTTAACTTTTTAAAAATATGTGAAACTGGCGCTAACACCACTCTGAAGGCTTATTTAAGACGTATGGAGTTATGAATAATATTCCAGGATTGTTTGATTAAAATATGAATGATGATGCATAAAATAATAAATAATACATCATATATTCTTCAAAAGTAATAATCAATAGAACACTTGAATACTAAAACAATCAATAGCTGCAGCAACAATTGCTAAAGTATTTGTAATGTTTTGTAGTTTTTGTTAATACTTCAATAATACACTACTTACTGTTTGTAATCATTAATTAATTCATTCATTTTCTAACCCTTTATTACTCCATTTCTGGGTCGGGGGGGTGACAATCAGAGCCACCCAATGCTCATAATAATATTTTTGAATTATCTAAATAATATATTCTAACTGTCTAACGGGCCTTTTTCTATAATCTGCATATTTCAAACGTTTTCATATAATAATAATAAAGTATGGTGGTATGCAGTGACTTACGCAGGCAGCCGTCTGGCCCCTCTCCCAGGCCGTGGTGTCCGGGGCGGCAGTGGTCACAGCGCTCTCCCTCCACGTTGGCTTTACAGCGACACTGGCCTGAGATCAGTCCGGCAGAAACATCGGTGCGAGCGTCACACAAACCTCCATGAAGAGATCCGGACGGGTCGCAGTTACACGCTGTGGAAGGAAACACAAACAACTCCTGTATTTACGCGTACTTAGATTTCAGCAAAGATTTTCAGGTTGGTGATAGATGACAACATGAAACTGTCAGATGAGCTACCTATAAATGAATTGTACTTACTGGTTCACTTGGAGGCAAAAAAAATCTTAATTTGTGTATGTAAACCCTCACAGAGCACTGTTTAACCCATCATCCATGAATGAAAAGAATATGGTACGACTACAAATCTACCAAGACTCAGCTGTCTGCCCAAACTCACAGCTCACAGTGTCCGCAGATCACTGAAGTCAGTTTACATCTTTTGAAGCAGATCTGTGAAGCATTCTTTAAGATGAAGGTGAATTTGCACTTTATTCACACTATATTCTAAAATGTTTGTCAATTTTCACATGATTTTTTTGAACTTTGATGTGCATTATAAGCTAGAACGCCTGAAGCAGTAGCTGGCTGTTAAAGCTGGGGTACAAAACTTAATTATTTTATAAATAACCCATGTAGTTTGTCCAATAAAAAGTCTGAAAACATGGGAAAATCAACCCACAACACGGGGTCTTCATTTTATGAGAAAACATTTTGTATTCTTTTTAATTGATGCTTTTCTCTGAGGCTGTGGGTGGTCCTCTCTTTTTCACTTCTTTGTCTGAAAAAGTTGATCTAAAAATGTGACAGACACCAAGATACATTTCTGAGGGACAAGTTGGATAAATATTTTGTTTAATTCTTTGTGTTTTGAAAAAGTTAGATACCCCAGCTTTAGGCTCAGCTAATGGGGATCTAAATAAACCATTGAAATACGTGCTACAATGGGGACAATAGTATTAGGAAGTTAAAGAGCATTGTAAAAACACAAAGTAGTGGCCTGCATTTTCAGTTTTAAATTGCCCCTCACACCCAGTCATTAGCCTCATGCTCGGACTTCAAAGCCTTTGTCAGTTACAGATGTTACCTGTCAACGTTTCTGCACAAGACACATGATTGTTACACACAGGGGCAGTGGTGGAGGACAGAGGCCGTGTGGCGGTCACTCACGTTCGCACACATTGGGGTCCCTCAGGTCTCTGTTGGGGTGCTGGTAGAAGAAGGGCTTGCACTGCTCACACTGGCGCCCCACCGTGTTGTGCTGGCAGCTTTCGCACACGCCTCCGCTCGCATTGCCACTTGTTTTGTACACAGCCAAGTCGAAATGGCAGGTCGTGGAGTGTAAATTGCACTCGCACTCTGGAAATGAAGGAGGGAATGAGTTTTTGTTGTTAAGATCAGTGGTTCCCAACCTCTTTTGCCCTGTTGGAGTTCACAGGGCAAGAGAGGCTGTACTGTTCTGGGCTTTACTGTTCAACTTGGGTGTCATTTTCTTTGGGGAAAGTTTGATCTTATTTTATTGAACTAATGCATTAATTTGTGTACATTATGTTGGTATTTTGACCAAATTATTGTTTTTAATTTTGATGAAAATAAGGAAGTTTTGTTTGGTTGACTAATATTATGCAATTGATGTGAATAAAATGATATGACCCATAATCTAATATTATTAATTAGATTATGTGTTTGGCAATGGTATGTGTATAATTAAATACATGTAATACATAAAAAATTACGTATAAGATGTTATGCAAGGCTAGCCCATCTGAAGCTTTTACTATCAATGTTGTATACCTTTCCATACCCATTAGGGGCCGCTAACTCCCAGTTGAGAATCACTGGTTTAGATTAAATAAATGTGAAAAACTTACTCTTGCAAGCGTGTGTGTTACGACCCTCGGCGGGCCTCCACGGCAGGTCATGGTAGAAGTCCTGGCAGCGCTCGCAGTTCAGGCCCTCAGTGTTGTGGTTACAGACACAGCGACCGTGAACCTGCAGGACGTTTATGATGAGCAAAGATTAGAATTGCATCAATTAATTGTCGTAATTTAGTGGATGCATTTGGCAATTTTGCAAAGACATTTATGCAGTTTTTCAAGTCACATATCTTGATGTTAATACAACTTACTCAAATAATCATTTTCCAAAGTATTTTCAGCTCAGTTGAAATTTTTGAATTACTTATTTTTCTTGTCCAAACCTCCATTGGCAAATGTGCTTTAATACATCATACAATAATATTCTCAGAAAAAATATTTTTAAAAATGTATTCAATCTTTTTTTTTGTCAGCAAAAATGATGAGACTTTTCAGTTCAAGTTTTGGAAAATTAAATAATAGTAGTAGAAAACATGGTGAAACAATAATAATGCGTAAACAATGTACCAGTAACTTCCTATTTCTCCACCAGAGGAGAGTTGCATCTACAGTATTATTATTATTCCATGTAAAGATGTCTATCTAAAAGTGGTTGGATGTACCATGCCATCGGCTCCTGTTGGTGCTCCATCAATCGGCGCACATTCCGAGGCGTGGCCGTAGCAGAAGCAGTTCCCCCGGACCACCATGTCGAACAGGGCGTAGTAGTACTTCTCTTTGACTTCATCACGAGAGTCCAGCAGGTTGTCGCCCAACGTGTGCAGCTTGATAAAGTTTACTCTGAGGTTTGTGATCTTCAACATGTCTGTAAACAAACAAACCAGATCAGAATCACTTTTCAAGCTACAGTATACTATATAACCTTTTAGGCCCCACAATTTTTTCAGAAATGTTTTAAATAGACAAAAGGTGTTAGGTGTAAGAGATAGAGGACTACGCACACCAATAACAGAAATCAAAATATATAAGAAAAGGGAATCTTTGTGGGAAACCAGGTCACTGTAGAGAAATGGTCCTGGATTCAGAACCTCATGTATAAAATCTACTACTTTGGGTTGATATCGTCAATACCAAGCATTTTACTATGTCATAATACACTTTTAACTAAATATCAGTGACTGGTCTTTCTCGAGTTCATTTACCCACATATTGATCCCCCGTCAATGGCCGTCCTTCCATTACTGTGTCACTTTATGAAGAGAAGTTGAGACACAAGATTGACTCACTTGATAATAACAATTTTCTCACTGTCCGACCGTGCAAAATATCCATGTCCACACCATTTGCCACAAACATGAATCTCCTGTGCTATACTCAGGCATTTTCACTTCCTCGCGTGAAATTCCTTCTGTCTCTTCTCTGACCCTTCAGCTGTAACTCAAGTGTATGTTACCCGACTGCAGACGATCAAAGATTAATGTTGAACTATTTTTGGGTCTTAGTTTACACTGTTTCATTCATAAAAGTCTTATAAAGGGGGGCGAGTATTGCATGGGACTGGTATGATGCTGATGTTGTACACAGCTTACTCTGTATCCTCAGGCTATAGGGGTCTTCAATCTCAAAAGCTGGATCCAGCACGCGGAAGATCACCTGCAAGATGGAAAATAGAGAGGAATACAGTTTGCTAGTGTTAATATATGCGGTAATGGTGCTTTATAAAGATAGTAAGATGCACCTCTCCCTCTGAAGATGGTTCAATGTCAGAGTAGCGCGAGTCGCAGATAATGTCGTCTACTTTGACCATTGGCCCAGCGAACACATCCGGGAAGGAGGACTTGCAGTCATAGGCAAAGTAGCGGTACACTTGCCACGTATTCCCAAAGTCCATGGACCTCTCGATCACCATTGCAGCGGGACGAAATGTCTGTAAATGAATAATCACTTATTTATATAGATGGTATATTAATTGTGTGCACACCAAAAGAGTCTTTGTGAGGCGCGGATGCATGAGAGAATAACACAAAGTTTAAAGAAAGCATCGCACTTTCAAGTTGCAGATGTCAATTATTTATTCATAAGACGTTTTGACCACAATGCCTATACTTTCAGATCATTTCCTCCTATTTAAAAATCAATGCCTCATACATACCACATACACAACCGTTTTTAATGCCCCATATATACGCAACTATTTTTTTCTATTGCCACATACAATTATTAATCCACAACGTTAAATGACTGATGCATCAGACTCCTAACTATTATCTATTTCATTTCTCCAACTGTTCAATTGAATCTGTTTTTGACCCGTCACATCCACGGGCTGGAGAATGAATAGACCTTGTTTTCACGGCCATTTTTACTTGATGCTTAAGTGTTGTCTGTGCATTGCTGTTCTCACCTGTTGTCCCTCTGTCTATTCCATGAACGCACTGCTGGGACTCAAAACCTTGGACTCCCTGGATCTGAGGACTAGTCCCCCCAGCCTGACGTTGGGAGTGGGCGGTTCTATATGATGCCCCTGGAGACGACTGTTGTTGTGATTTTGGTTTGATTTTTTTGATTTGATCACTTTTGCACTTGCACTTAAATCTCTTTCTTGTGTTGTTTCTATAGCTGCAGGAATGACATAGATTAATATTACAGTTTTTCACCGTAGTCTTTGCGTATGGTTAAAAAGAACTAGAAGGGAAAATGGGCCTCCTATGTATACTGTAGCATGAGCAGAGCTGACAAGGATGTGCAGCGTGGGTCTGGTCAATGACAAACAGTGTCAGTGTTGATGACAGGCGTGGAACCAGATGGCCACCAGTGCTGCAGAGGTGGTTTTTTTCTGCTCCTTAAAACCCCTCCTCATTCCCACTGTCCTCCAGAGACCAGAGCTATTCTACACATTCCCTAACTACAGCTGTCCAGCGTTGCATTTATCACTCTTGGCTTTTATGGCAAACATTACTGTGTTTTAAGTACATAGTAAAAAAACGTAGCAAGAACCTTGAAAGTCATGATGAGATGTGTGAAGTGAAACTCAGCCTCCAGATCCAGTTGGATAGTAACATTCTCTTGACCTGATAAAACAAAAAAACAAAGATTAAAATCAGGCTGCTCAAACATTTACAGCTCAATAAAAGGTGTTATTTACAATTCAGTGGAAAACTCAAGTCTGCTCTCCACATTTTTTTATGTTAAAGTGACGAGATTCACTTGGAGGGCTGCGTCATATGCTCATGGATGCAGATGCCTTTGAAACAGCAGGAAACTGGCTGAGTGTGGGATTTCCTAACCCACTCACAGCAGCAGCTCTTTCCTTCTGAGCTTCTGAGGCGATGTAACACAATATTATGGGCTTGAATAATCATTTGTATAGTGCCACCCTTTCACCCTTTCACCATCAAACCACCATTTCAATCCAAGCAGACAAGAACATTTTCTATAATTTTTCTTTGTATATTCCTGTAAGCTTTTTGGATGCTTTGTTTTGTGCATAGAAAACAATAAGTCCATGGGAAACAGGAAACTCATGCACATCAAAATATTCCCAGGCTTGCATCTAATCCTATACACGGAAACAATGGAATGTTACTTTAGAAGTGTGTTGGTCGTATTGTTTCGCTGAGGGTTGATCTTTCCTTTGCAAATGTTGAGATGAAGATGAAGTACCAAACCTTTTTAATGCATAAATAATACCTTTTGTTTGTTCCAACAGAAAGCGTTTTTTAACAGAAAGTAAAATGTTGTGAAAAAAAATCAAACCACAACATGCTCAGGCTGAGAGCTAAAGATGTGAGGCCAAAAATACATGCAGCCAGGAGCGAGTTAGTCATTTTATTACATAGGTAGCTTGTTTGTGGTTTGAAAGTTATGTACCCCAGCTGTAAAACATTTTTTCTAAGCATGTAGTTATTTATAAAGTGGACAAAAAGTGTGATTCTTTGTGAAGGTTCTTTATTTCACTTTTATTTTACACACATCTGGTTCTGGCCCGCCCCTTTGCCCTCCTGTGAACGTCTGTGTGAAGTCCCAGTCTAGTCATTAGCATGGTCCGTTCACATGGCCGTGTCTCACATTAGGCCTTGTTTTAAAGCAGGAAGTTTCTCACCGTTTTCTGACTGCCACCAGGTCTTGAGACGATTGTGAGCGAAAGTGGTGACAACGTTTTCGACCGTGTGGCTTTGGGAGTTTCTGTGCTCTTCGTACATTCGTCGAGAATCACACTTGAAGCATTTCTTTTCTTCCTGAAAAAAGGATAGAAAAACAAATAATATCAATTGTGTTTTTGTGCTTACAGGGGCTTCATTATCTATGTATGTTATAGCTAGTAAATTGTTTTTAATTACATTTAATAATACAAATATAATAAATAAAGAATAGGGGTGCAAGAAAGAGAAAGAAGGGGGGCTTTTTCCTTCACAGTAAAGTTGCACGATGCTATTTTTTTAACGAAGTAACTTAGCTTTGTATGGTATAATCAATCATACTGTGTTTTTTACTGCTTAAAACCATGAATTTGTACAGTGCAGGGCCTCGCCTCTCTATGGACATGACCAGGGCTTTTGGGGCCTAAAGTAAATTTTCCTTTTTCTTGCTGATCTCTGATGTGGCTAAATATAGTAAATACCATATACTGTGTATAAGTGGTGCACAGCACGCTCCACCAGAAAGGTTGCATCATGAACCTTGAAATATTATGTTATTTTTTATTAAGATACTACAAATACCTCAATACCAAACTGAAACACATGAGATTAATGGTGTTTATGTGAGGTTACCGGTGCTCTCACTCATGCTGTCAAGGGGCTTAGTTTCTCAACAGATGGTCTGGCATGCACACAAACTATACTCTAGTTCCCACACACACATCTGCACAATCTTAAATCTTGGACTTACAATGTGTGGATAAACAAGAATTCTCCACTTTGAGCCTGCCTGTGGCAAACACGCTGAACTGTGACCGAGTAGCTACTTGAAGCTGGACAACTTCTATGGACTTCCTGCTCTTCATACTTGCTTATCTCTGGAGCAGTAACTGCATTTTGTATGTCCATGATATCATAAGGCCTCCATTCACACAACAGGACTGCCAAAGGCTGTTTGATAAAAAGAGAATCTCTCTCTTCAACCCCTGATGAGTCCACGCAGACAGGGCAGGGATTGTGATGCATACAGCTCTTTATTGTGGATGGGAATGTTACTCCCACTCACTGAGACAGCAGGCAGATGCTGTGGCCGAGTATAATGTAGTTGCATGCACATGTCTTTAGTTTCTCAAGCATTTCAGCAAATATCTTCTTTTAAAAATGAAATGTGATATTACTTATTTACAACCCCAATGTCTCGAAAACACTCAATACAAGCTCAGCCTAATTTATCAAATTACCAATGGGTTCATTCATAACCCATGACCGCTATGGTACTAGCCAAAGGTCCTGTTGGAATATTGAAGTCAGGACTGTCAGGATCATTGCTATTTCCACTTATCATACAATAACTGATGGATAAAACAATTTCTTTGCAACTCAATAATTATTGTCTGTACCTTTTATTTGCAAAAGTGGCTTTTGCTATTTGCTATAAAAAACAATAGAGATTTTATTTGTAGTTGGTGCATTATGACCAATTATTTCTAATATTGTAGTTAATTTTCATAATGCATGTTTTTATTTATTAGCATCAGTGCATTAAGTGGTTCAAAATCAATCAATAGGTCATCCATCAAATTGAGTTATTGTGACAGGCCTAATTGAAGCAGCACTACAATCAAAGCACTTCAAAAGTATGCCACAAAAGTTTGAAATGAAGTAATATACATTCCATATTGTACCCACATTTTAATGAAACATGGAGATGAATCTTTAACTATGATAAGCCTAAATGAAAGTGTTTACCTCCAGATGCCCCACTATGCAGAAGCGCTCTGGCTGCTTCAGGCCACAGGTCGATGAGGAGCTGAGTTTGTGAGCTCGGCCGATCAGGAGGTCACCTGTGGCTGGGTAGCAGCTGCCCTCTGTGCACACATCTGGGAACTCAGGAAACTGCTGGGCCCAGGCTGGACTCCACAGAACTGAAAGAATAGTAAATAAATACAGCCCTGGTGATGCATTTTTTGAGGGTTAAAACAGAAGAGCAGTCTTAAGCAATCAGATGACTCAAGACAAGCATTGTTTCCCTTTGCACATTTAAATTACACTCACATGGTTTTCATTTCTGGTAGTCAACATGTGAAACTACTGATGTTATACTGTTTATCTATGTCTATTATTTTTCTGGGGAGATTCATTTTGATCGCATAATGTTTATAGTTAAACATCTGTCAAAGTTAGTCACAAAGTTATGTCAACAAAAACACATAAGAAAGCACTCACTCAGAGTCAGAAGCTGAAGGAGCATCTCGGGTTTGGAGTCCAGTTGATCCCTGCTCCTGGAGACAGTGGATCCTACAGCGACGTGTTTCTGTGAGTGAAGTAAAACTAAAAAAGCACATTTGCAGAATAGTCTCAACTTTTAGTCCCCATCCCATTCCCAGCCCATTCATGATCCCACCCCGATCCCACCGACCAGACCCATGACATACCCCGCCTTTATCTAAGAACGCATTGTTTTCAACGGGAGGAACCCAGCGCGCCCTCTGCTGCATGTGTAACGCATGTGCAGTTTTGAAGCCACTTTGAGGAAAGCGAGAACATCATTTTCAAGACGTATTTACCATAAAAAGTCAGGAGCTGAATCAACACCAGACAAAAGCAATAAATATACGACATAAGCAAATTGTTGTATTACAAATTAAATTGGAAATTATCCACTTATTCCATCCATTGGTTAGTTCATCACTATACTAGACGGGTATGAGTCGAATGTGTGCGTGAACAATGTCGGTGGTGGGCAGAGGGGCCGATGACACAGATTAGTTGCCTCGTTTCCGCCAATCTGCCTCAAGGCTGCTGTAGCTATAGAATATATTTATCAGCACAGTATATGGAGTGAATGAATAATAATGCCTTTTGAAGCGTCTTCTTTGGGCGTCATGAAAAGTAATATATAAGTCGTACGCTCTAGTCTATATTATTATATATTTATCACATGTCCAAATACATACCTGAGAGCGGCCCCTTATTAACAACATTCACATTATTGTATCGTAAAGAAGTGGTCTGAATATTTTTACATGGATCTTCTTTAGCCCCATGATATTTTCAAAGATGTATAAATCTGTTGATTTTTCTAAAATTACTCGGAAGGAACTGATGATGCTTTGTGTGGTAGACGGACCGTTTATCAAGGCGCACAGGAAGCAGCGTGGGGTTATTGAAACAACTTTGTGAAGTGTCTCTTTTAGGTGAGTACTACAACTGTATGAACCTTCCAGTCTATGGACCTATATTATATGTTTTATATAAATAACACTACAAAATGCCTTCTTGTTTCGGTTAATGGACGTATAAAATATCGGATATGTTACTTCAGAAAAGGTGGCGCGAGAATCTCTGTGTTACTGAAGTCTTTCTTCCATGTGATGAACAATCGAGAATCATCATCTTTTGATATTAGTTGACAAAATAAAACTGAATATAATCTTCTTTGCAGGATCATTTACATTTTTCAAAATGTTAAGAAAAGCTTCTGCACAGGTGAGGAGAGGAACTTGAAACATTACTGATGTGTCTTGTTATGTTCTGAATCTGTGTCTGCTACAAATCCTATAAAGATCATGAGACAGATGGTGAGGCACAGAAGCACAGACCCAAGTCTGATTCTAGAAAGATGTAAGTACATGTGTCTGTATTGACATTGGTGTTGATGTGTGTTTTATTATTTGAGCAACAATGTTTTCTCTCACTTTCTTCAGCCATTAATCGAGTGCAGCTTTTGGGCAGAGTTGGGCAGGACCCAGTAATGAGACAAGTTGAAGGTCGAAATCCAGTTACAATCTTCTCACTGGCGACCAATGAAATGTGGCGCTCTGGAGAAGGAGAGGTTAACCCAGGATCTGGTAGGCTTGCCGGGGGCATTCTTATTTCACACTTTATTATTTCAACTACTATGGTTAATCGTATGGAGCTGTCATTCCTCACACAAGTTTAGGCAAAGTATTGTTGTTGTGCCTTTCTGCAAGACACTGCCCCCATAAATTGCACAATTTCAAAGCAGAAAATAATAGTTTGCAATCGGAATGTGATGATTGAGTTAATTGATTAAAGAAAAAGCATTTATTACAATTCCATTGCCTCAACTATCCAGTCGTTTTGTATTTAGTTAAAGCCATGTGAAACTTTTACACACTGAGTTGTTGTTTCCACTCTGCACTGTTGGAGATTAGGAGATAGACAAGACCCAATTGTGCCATAATATTGAAACTAATTTCATTCCCCAAAGACAAAAATGTAACTTTGTTAACCTGTGATTTGTTTTTGTTGATTTCTAGTGTCCATATTACAATATGCCTCTAATAATCAATGGTTTACTGACACTAGATGGCGTTATTGAGTGTTCCAGAATTTGTAGTGTGCGTGATTCATTTTAGAGCTACACTACTTTTTTGTACACTACTTCTACAATTCTGTTGAGAATTGTTTTTTGAATTTTGCTTTATAATAGATTATTTAATGCTATGTTTTTTCTTTTTAGGTGATATCAGTCAAAAGACGACCTGGCACCGTGTGTCCATATTTAAACCCGGGTTGAGAGACGTAGCTTACCAGTACGTCAAAAAAGGGTATGTATAACTTTGTGCTTTAAGTATATAATTGTCTAAAGACCAGCGTGCTGGTGCACCCTACACATGCAGCAAGAGGTAGAAGTACTTCTGCAAAGTTTGCGCTCCATTCTCAATGTCCAACATTTATTTAAGAACGTACGCTTGAGAACAGTGATTGTTTTTTTTAAACCAAGCACATGTAAAAGACATAAGTAATAAGCGATAGAATGATAAATGTATACTGTAGCTCCTATTTTCCAGTTCCATTGGTACAAGC